>VBVQ01005120.1:0-12575 GCA_011636635.1 Tetramorium simillimum | reverse complement strand
GAATATAATGTAAGTGTGTGTGTGTGTGTGTGTGTGTGTGTGTGTGTAATGTGTACACTGAAAGAAAAATATAGTTTATTTTTAGCCTTAATCATAATTTTATAATATTTCTAACAATAAATATGATTAACTTAACCCTTTGAGTCCCATGCCAAATTCATAAAATGGATGCAAAGTGTCAAAAATGAAAATTCATTCGATTTTACTGAAAATTCGTATATGGAGAGATTTTCGGGCGGCTAATTACGAATTTGCTATAAAAATTTAAAAGTTTCATGGCAAAGATTTATCATTTTGTGGGACTCTGAGCAAAGTCCTAAATGGCAAAGATTTTTGCCATTGGGACTCAAAGAGTTAACTATATATATACATAATTATGTTAACCATAATTATCGTTAAAAATATTATAAAATTGTGATTGAGGCCAAAAGTAACTATATTTTTTTCTCAGTGTAACACGTAAGATTAAAAATTATAAAGACAAACGCACTGAACTTAATTCTGTTGTATTTTTGTATGTTTTATTTATCTTGTTGCTGAGATGTTGATATTGAAAAGTAGAAATTTGAAATAGGGACTTGAATAAGGGACTAGTAAGAAACGAAAGGGGAGCGATGCTGCGTATATGTAAAATATTTACAAATGTACAAAATGGGTCGTATTGTTAGATGATGACCTATTGGACGAGAATCGACCCCGGGACGGCCGTCGAGGTCCGAAACGGCCGCGGACGATCCTTACGTCGGCACAGCGACGTCAGTTCAAGGCGTCTTTCGAGGTGTCTCCAAAGCCTTGCAGGAAGGTGCGCGAGGCACTCGCCAAGGACACCGGTCTCAGCGTGCGCGTGGTTCAAGTGTGGTTCCAGAATCAGCGCGCAAAGATGAAGAAGCTTCAGCGGAAAGCCAAAACGGAGCCCGGATCCGATAAAGAGCCGAAGGAAGAGCGAAGGACGGAAAGTCCGCACAGCGATCACAGTAAGCGCCCTTTTCTACCCTATTCCAGAATTCTATCGAGAATTCAACCGCATTTTTAATGTGCGCACGACTACTCCTGAATTCCGGTTCCTGAAGTTCCTTTTCGATCCTGAACGTGAAAATATTCGAAAATATTGCTAGTTCTACGCATTATTTTCTCTTTTTTTTTTTATAACGTATCGATTCTAACGAATTTTAATTGAGATTTTTGCCTTATTCTATCACAGTTTCGAGTTATTTGCTATTTTTGAAAAAATCATATAGCGTAGAATTGCGAGTGAGTTGAGGAAACGACGCGCGCGAATCGAAAGACTTCGCGAATTTGCGAAGACTGGTTAATGGGGCTTTGGTAAACGAGTGAGTTCAATGTCAATTGTCTAATCTCGTTCGCAGGTCATTACTTGAACGCCCTGAACATGCGCGATGGGGAATCTTCTAGCTTCCCCTCGGCCACCCAACCGCTCAACCCCAATAACCCGTACTCGCCCGACGGTAAGTCTTTACTCACCGTAGAAACTCATTTGCGCACCGGTGTCACAGGCGGTATGTGCGTAACGCGTTTATATTCCGACAGTTGCTTAGAAGATATCCAAAAACACGCGGATCATATTTCAAGATCAGATATTCCGGCTGACCTGCAGTCGATTCTTTCACTGAACAACCGGGCATTCCATTGTAGGAAAAGATTTCTCAAATTTTGCTCGTCTGAAACTTTTTATACAAATATTTTTAAATTTGTGCAGCAACTGCAACATTTTGATATTTAGGGCCTAAGCAGAATGGCTGACTTATCGTGTTTTATGATTTTAAAGCTCTTCGTCTTAAAGCAACGCACAATACTGTTTTATGTCTTAAAATATGATAAGTCAGCCATTCTGCTTACGCCCTTAACATGAAATATTTAAAGTTAAAATTCTTGATTTTTTTTATATTTAAAAGAATTAACAAAAACTTAGAAATATGAGACAGTCGATTAAATTTTAACTTAAAAAAATTAGTTGCAGGTTCAATTAATATGTATTTTTTTGTTTTTGTATTTTTGATAGCATGATTAATCACAATATAACGATTACGAATGTTCGATAAGCATAATGGATTAATTAAGCTGCCAGAAACATAAGATGTAACAAAAGAAATATATGTCAATTGCAATATTAGCAGTTAAATTTTTCCATAATAAAAATTTGATCAATTGCTTTATGTTTCTGTATTTATTTTTACGTCAAAGAATTTAGGGATTTAAAATAGAATTTTTAATGTTGAATATTAAAGCGTTCGCAACAACAAATGCAACTCACACACACAAATTTCAAGAACGTTTCCATAAAAAGTTTTTTGATAGGCAAAATTTATTTACTTTAACCATTTTTTTCATATCAAAGATAGAAGCTTTGATATACACCCTTTTTTTTAGAATATCCTATATATGTCACGCGCCCACGCAGGTTCGAACCAAATATTTTTTTTAGCTTTCATAGAATATAAAGCGACATTTTCTTTTTAATACTTCGGGCCTGGAATTTTCAATTTTCGACTACAGTTAAATTTAATACTCAGCTATTGGACATAAAAAAATTTCTCCTATCTTTTTTCTCCAGCAAAGATAATTTAAATAATATTTCTTTATCTAGTTGTTTTAAAATATGTTTAAAATAATATTGTTCTATACACATACATAAAAATTACTTCTTAAAAATATATTTAAAAGAAAGCATTGATACATCACGTCCCTTTAAGTTCAATGAAAGATATAGTTAGATAAAAATTATTAAAAAAATCAATTCTTGAATTTTTTTAAGTAAATCTTTTAAATTTTACGTATTACCTCGTCGAGGTGCGGCAGTAGTTCGCGTGAAACAACGAAATGCGTTTTATTTATTTCCAGATGCGTATCCGGGCCACTCGGGAGAGAGTTTCTGCAGCAGCGACCTGTCGCTTGACGGTACGGACGGCGGCTTCGATATCGGCGAGAACGACGGCGGCGGCGCGGACGGCAGTCATCAGGGTGCCTCACATTCCCACCACGGTTCATCATCGCACGACACCCCGTCGCTGTCGCAGAGCCTGCACGCGGCCATCAACAATCCTATCGACAAACTGTTCATGATGCAGAGTAGTTACTTCAGTGGCGATCACGCGTAATCCAAATTTCCCCTCTTTCTTCCTCTCTCTTTCTCGTTCTCTCTCCCTCTATCTCCCTGGGATTCGTTGCTTATTTCTCGCCGCCTTCTCCCTCTTTCTGTACTTCCCCTTATCTGTTCGACTTGTGTTATCAGGAAGGCAGCGGACATGGCATTCAGTTCATTTTCCTGCGTCAAAATAATCAGTTTATCGAGTTTAGATTTTTCTTTTATTTTACACTGTTCGCTGCTAATTCATTTCTGATCGACGTTGTGGAAAATTTTATTTTACTTTTATTTTTGTAATTTTCGTTCTAGATGACGATGTACTCCTAATCCTTTGAATTTGCGATGTCGACGATTCTTCAAAAGTATTTGCTTTTCTCTCTGTTTCAGATGCAAAATCTGTATTTATCCTCTGTGTGTAATAAATGCATATTCATAAAAATGCTACGAAGAATGTTATTATAAAAGTCCCTCGTCTTATTTTTATTCCATGAACAATGATATCGTTAAAGCTAATATTATTTTAATACAAAGATTTGATTTCTCTAGAACGATTTTATGCTCTCAATTTTTCTACCTAGGTGCAGAAAAATGATCATAATCAAATATTTTTTCTTGAATACGATAAAAAATAAGTTAAAAAAACACTTAAAAATACTTTTTAAATCTCTTTTTTAAATGTATTTTGAAAAATAAAATCGTACATTTTAATTTCTTTTCAAAAGTCTTTCAAGTCCTACCGAACGTGTATTTTTTATATAACGATAAATATGACAATATTACAAAATGATAAATAAAATATACATATAATAAATAAAAATTAAAAGTTATGTACGTACAAGCAATAATTAAATAAAGTAAGTAGTTTATATGTATAAATATCAGACTCAATCAGCAAATTTTTAAGATTTTACGTTACATGGTTGGTTGAACGCTAATGATTCAGGGATTAAAAATACACAGGAGATTTTATTTTATTTTTTTCACGTATAAAACGGTATATTTAATGTATTATACATTTGTTTCTTTTCAGTGAGATCGTTACTAATCTACAGCTTGCGTCGCAATTATTAGCTCAATATGTCATTGCTTCTACTGGTGACAAGTTTTTTTTTTCTTATTTTTATTCTGCGTTTTTAAATCGTTCTATTTCGCTATTATCTTGATAACAAGTTTCGGAGCGAGGGGCAATGTGTTTTTACTGATATGTTTTTACGTAACGCTCGCAACGTGCATGAGAGTTAAAATTCAACCATTATCAGCTTGCGTGACATACTCTTATTAAAAATATCAATATAATTTTCATTTTTAATAACAAGGTTTCATACTTTCTTCTGACTTAAGACTAATTTAAGATTTGCTTAGATAAGAATTATTAGATACTATTCAACAATATAACGTATAATAGTCATTGATGGTCAACAATAACACCTTGTGATTTTGTAGAATACTTTCAGATTGCAACATTACTTTCTCAGCCTAAGAAATGCTTTACGTTTACATTACGACAGCACAGTGATACTTTCTTTAGTTTAACATTACGTTGATTGACATTTTAAATAATTGTTCTCATTTTATCCAAACATTCCCAGTTCTAAATATGAGCAAATACAGCAAATTAATATTATTAGAATGATTTACTTAACTGTTTGTGCATCTTGAAAATTGTTGCTATTTTGAATAATAGAAATAAATTGAAACTATAAGATTTTTTTTTAATTTTTAGGAGCCAATAATATAATGGAAATAATTTTGTTGCGCATGAAGACATGAAAGAGTTTTCAAAAGCAATTTAATTTCTTAAAATCATTTTTTACCATAAGATAAAAGGTAGTAGTAATGTAAAATGGATGAGTAAGGCTATTTCAATCCCTAATGTCACCTAGATCTATAAAGCTTCTCTGTGACTTCCTGCTGAGAATTATATGTGGGATGAAGGCCAGGATTTGAACTCTGTGACCTTTCTGTTACTAATCACTCGCGTTAGCACGGAATCACATGTCATCCCAAGAAAAAAGAATAAGGTAATTTAAAATTAATATTTTTCAGGATCATAAACTATACAATATCTCGTAAAGTATTGATCAGAAAAATTGTATGGATTTTTTTTAAGAAACTAACTTGTTCTTGAAATTTCTTTTAATTTTTTTATGCACACAATGAAAATATTGCCAATTCATTACGAGTATTCTTTAAAATCACACAAAATCTCTAAGTTTTAATTTTTCTTATTATTCAAGGTAGCAAAATATATAAAATGCACAGGTTACATGAAATCTGTATACAGATGAAAATGAGATATTTAGATAAACAAGAATTATGTTAAAGATATAAATAAATCCCAAATATTTGTTCAACATTTGTGAAAAAAATTCATTATTGTATAAAATATTGCATGAATACACAATTATTCTTTATGAACCCATAACAATTATAAATTTATAAAAATTTTGTATTAGAAATGTAGTTCAACATAATTTCTATATTCGTAGATAATAATATAAATCCATTTTCACATGCATTGTTTACTCCTATTAGTCTACTCTTAAGAGCATATTTTCATTTACTCTACAACGTGCATAAAGAGCATCTAAAGAACAATTATTACAATTTCAACGATAGAAAATGGAGCGCGTGTATATTATGATAACGACTTACTTTCAATATATAACTTTCATGTGTACTTCCATTTTTAACGTTTCAACATCGAATCATGTATTGCTGAAACGATATTCCTTTTTTTTTTTTAGTAAAAAGATGCAATTTTTCTATTGCTAATATCTCTTTCTGTGCAGAGAAATTTGAACTTAGAAATTAATAAATCTTCTAAAATCCTCTTAAACGTTAGAACTTTCATATTTAAGAATCAGAAGATTTAAAACTCAGAAGTTGTTACACTGATTAGCATTTCAGATTTCGGAGTTAATAGAACTCTAAAACGGAATATCATAGAAATTTCAGGAAATATTTTCTATCGACAATATAATAACTTAGACATTTCTTATAATTAGGATATCGCAATAATCATTATTAAGAAAATTTTTTCCGCGTGTTTAATCACATATATTTTGATTAGATATTAGTAAGATATAAGATAAACAGAAAAAGCAATCGAAAATGTATATTTTGATTATTGCTTTTTAAAATATCTCTGTAGAGAGAAATCTAAAACAAAAAAAATTAATAAAATAACTCTCTCTAAAATGATCGTCAGAGAAACTCAATATGGCACACTGAAAAATATGGCAACTGAAAAAAATAAAACAAAACACTTAATTTTATTCCAATTGTTGTTCCACCTTAGTTTTATTAAAAATTGATAACATAATTAGACAATTGTTTTCTGTTTCGTTTACTGATGATTTATAAAATCTGTATATGTTTATTAAAAAATTTTCAATTCCTGAAAAATTCACGTCGCTCGAGTATCGATTATTGCGACATCCATCTTACAAAAAAAAAGAGATGAATGCCAGCCGTGTTTCTAAGTACTCGTATCGAGAAAAAAGCTTAAGCGCAAATGTTTTACGGATAATTGTCTAATTGGAAAATTCTTCGCGAATACCTACTCGATATCCGTATAATGTGTACTGTATATATATAAAACCCGCTTTAGACGTGACATTTTTACGTATACTAGAGTGGACTATTTGTACGTACATACATGTATACGATGTACATATAAGTACACACATATATTGTATATGTATGTACGCAACCGGTCCGGTTGAACGCATAAGAATATGCATTTCTCTAAAGTGAGTAATAAAAATCTTTAACAACGACCCGCGTGAAGTGACGTCTTCCGATACATTATCGATGCTAGGAGAGATTTCATCACAGATCGAACCACCCGATTATTTGCGATCGGGGGTTGTTGTCGCGAGATTTCGAGTGCTCTTCGACAAGCTATCGCGTCTATTCTCTTTTTTTTTTAATTACCTACATAAAATCTAAGTAAATTCATGGCGGTGAAAGAAAGACAGAGAGACAGTAGAAAACAGGGAGACGAGCTTGAGTTTTACTTTTCGACGTGCTCAACATCGTCATCGTCAAGGCTCGTTCGTAAGCCGCGTCTCGTACATCTCTCTGCCTCGGAAAATATTCGCGCGCGTTTGATTGTGTTCACATGAAGGAGTTCACTATGTCCACGATGGCGACGTAGGTCCCCACCACGAGACCCAGCACTCCAAACAAGATCAGGAGGATGTTCTTGATTAGTATGAATTTGAGGGGACCGAAATCATTTTCCGGCCATAGCACGCATATTTCAATAATCGCCGGGAAAGCGATGCCGAGGGCGGATAGGCAGAGCGCGCCGAAGAGGGAGATAAATAGGCCGAGTCTCGGTATAGAAATTGCCAGAATAACTGAAAATTATAAAAATCCTGATAATTATTATCTTAAGGGCCTTCAAACAGCTTGATGATAATTATCCTGAGAATCTTCAAAATGTTCTTCAAATTCTTCAAATGATCGATATTAATTCATGCAGTATTAATTCATCCCATTATTTTACGTATAAATTCGTAGATTTAAACACTTTAGTATCATGTAAGTACTTTTTTGGCATTTTTCGTATTAATTCACGCAATATTATTTAACAATTCTTGAAAATTTAATAATTAATTTAATATATAATAATAATAGTTTTAATTAATTAATTGGTCCATTAATTAAAATTTAATAACACCACTTACACGTGACAATGACAACGAGGGTTCGACAAACGTATTCCCACAAAATTTTGCGGTTTCGTATTCGATGATCCAAGTAAGTGGTCCACAAAATTTCAACGGGCACATAGGCTTGCAGGGCATATGTTATGAATATGGCAACCGCAAACATTATTTTAATACTTTGTGCCATACTACAATAAAAAGAATGAAAAAATAGAATTTGTTAGTGATAATGGAAAATAATTCGATTATTTTAGATTAGACCTAGATTATATATTTAGAGTTCAGGAAATTTTACATCCTTTGGAAATTTTGCATAAAAATTAATAGAATCAAGATAATAATTGCGAAACTAATTATTTGGAAACCAAATATTATAATTTTTAAATTTATTTTATTCAATTGTAATTGGAATTATTTTGTTCTACTTACACTTCGTCATGTGGTAGATTAAAAGTGACGCTGCCTGCGGCCTCGGGTCCGTATTTTATGTAACCGAAGAAACCCATAGCTATATATAAGATGACAATCACAGTCATCCCTATGTTTAATACACCACAGTAACCTCCGAAATTTTGCGGTGTCTTCATATTGTTCTCCAAAGCTATAATCTGCACAAACGCATAAAAATGTTTTTCTTTTGAATATTATTAATAGTAGCACAAGTAAACAGAATTTTTGTCCTAATTCTTGTAAAAGATACTCCGAAGATTTTAAGATTTTATATTTTGTTTTTATACTTTATATTTGATTTTAATTTTGTCTTTTAATCGTGTACTACATTTTTTCCCTTTAAATATTAATTATCAGATAAACAGATATAAAAATCAAACTTTTAAAAATATCTTGAAAAATAATGATTACGTATAACAATTATATTTATTGGGGCCTTTGCATATCGCTGTCCATATGTCAATTTCTATCGTACGTATTGTATACATATAAAAGAGTCTCTTTCTGAGAGGAGAGAGATTGTTATTGCAAGTTGATCGCAACTTTAAAAAAGGAATATATCTTTTCTAGACTTACCACACCGACGGCTTCTAACGCAAATAACGTTGTTCCGAAATAGAGGGAAAAATTTCTTAATGTACCAAACATCTCTCTGCTGCTGATCGGCGGTAGATCTTCAAACATATATTTTAGAATCATGCCGAGTCCGACGAACGTAATGAGGTTTGCTAGCGTGGAAAACGGTGCCAGTAACTTCAGATTTCTAATGTAGTTTATCAAGATCAGCGGAAGCAACAAAATGAGCATATGGGTCGTAATACTCAAAGGTTCCCAGTACTGGTCTGTCACCTGCGTTCATCAACAAAATTACAATGAATACGTTACTCACGTCCATCAGACGTCTGATGGCTGATGCTCGTGTTAAATTGTCCGTTGTCGATCAGCAAAGTGCTCTCTCGATAGCGTGTGTGTTACAGGAATGATCGATTACTTTCAATACATTTGTCTCTCATATGTGAATTTACCTGTTTGACATTTGTCGCTACAAACACGATGTAAACGCAGCAAATTCCCAATTGATACACTATCATAAACCCGTCTACAAGTCCTCTGGAAATAATAGAATTTTTAAAATTTAATTGCATACTCGCGCATGTCTTTGTAATATACGAAACTGAAATAATTATACTTTTATCTCGTGTAGCAATCGATATCTTTTTTTAGCTTCTATATGAACAAACGCTCGTGTTCATTATTTTTAATATATTTCATTATTTTAAAATATATCTATAACCAAAATGTCTTATTTACATCTTTGCATTACATGTTCTTTGTTCTTTCATAATATATTGAAAATAAAGCACGAGCAAATAAACTGAATTATTCAGTTTAAATAATTTATAGTTACTTAAAATATCTCAAACAATTATAGAATTATATATAAATGATAATTAAATATTTTATATTTATTATCATAAATTGACAATTGTATCTGCTTTTGAATAAAATAAATATCAATCTCATTTATTAATTCAATACGTCGGCAAATTTGATATTATAAATGTTTTTTACGTATGTATGAAAGATTAATTTTAATTATTTATTATTCTTCATTAAAAAACTGCTAGAATAATCGACAAGTATGCGATAATCTATCTATTATACTAATAAGCATTGCTGAATTATGTAAATTAAATAAAAAGTGGAAGGTACTTACGGTGCATAGGGCGAGAACCAGCTTACGGCACGAGGACCTTTTTCCAGAGCATATTTCATGCTGTCTGGATAGCTTAATATAGGAACTCTTAACCGTTTACACAATTTGTACTGCGACTTTACGAGTATGTGTAGGCAGTATGTGCACAATGCGCCTATAATAATTGTAGCTATGACACCGACCAGCAGGCCGCTATTGTAAAATGCATTCGGCATAGCTAAAATCCCTGTGCCCAAACTGCCTTTCAGCAAGTGAACCAGGGTTTCGAAATTTCTGAAAAAAAAAAAACGTTTTCATATTAACAGGATTGTTATAAAAGATTTTCCTCCTAGAGAAAGTATATTGTTATAAAAGATTTTCCTCCAATCATTGTCTAATCATTCGTCCTTTTATAAATATTTCCTTTCAAGACCAATTTCTTCCTCAATCAAATTTCGAAGAGAATTAATTGGATCTTAATAAATCAACATCTTTACAACGAATAACGCGTCTTAATTTAAATTTAATAATTAATAATAAGCAACGGATTGCATCGTGTTTAAGTAATTTCACGTAATTAATTCTTGCATATTTCGATTTCATATTTCGAATTGTGATAAATGTATTAGATGTAACTAAACTATTAACTAAGTACTAACTAAAAAATTAAACATGACTAAAATATTATTGTGGAGTATTTCGAAGAATGATAGTAGTACACTATCTTCTTTAAATACAACATTCTCTTTTGAATGGAACTGCAGATTCACTACTTACGAAGTTGGAGTTGGTCTATTCCGATGCTTATGGGGGTCATAATCATCCATATCTTCGCTTGAAGATAACATCTTTCCAGTATTATCTACATCTTCAATATTTACAGCGTCGGTATTATTTACACCATCAGTATTATTTATACTGGCAGTGATTTCGTGGTTTCCCCTGCGCATAAATTTTCAAATGACATCGACGTAAGAGAAATGATTAATAAAAAGTTAAAGAATTTCTTTTAATTAATATGTCTGTCTTAGCTATTATATGTCTAAATACTTATTATACATTTAGGTAGAAATAATTTAAAGTTTTGATATATTATTAATATCATTTAATCATACTTATGAGGACTGTGGGAATCCATCGGTTGCATCTGTAAATATTCTTTCTCCGAGTTCTCCATGGTTATACAATTTCTTCTGATTCCTTTGTATTCCTAAAACTTTTTTATATATTATTTTTATTAAGCTGTATATATTTATAATTGTGTAAAATCTTGCAAAATTGAACAAAAAAGTAATCATTAACTTTGTCATTATGGTCCTAATAGTAGGAAGCAGAAGCGATTTGTTATAATTTTAAATATTAAGCAAATTATTATAATTATTTTACATGACGCGGAACATTTATTAATTAATTCTTCCAGAAAGTAATTGTTGATTATATTGTTTTAATGAATATGTAAAAAGATGCGTTCTACTTTTATTTAATTAAATTTAATAAAAGTTAAAAATTTAATAATAATACATAAATGAATACAAAAGTCTTCATTAAAGTATCGATCTAACTTACTTGGATCATATTGGGAAATACAAGTTACACAAAGATGTGAGAACCGATCTATATCGGCGGAACGGTTCAGTACGTTAAACCTCTAATCAATTGATACAAATGTGGAGCAATGCAATAAAGGAAAAGTGTCAATTCACCATTGCGAATCCGTTGTACACGCACGTGGGTTTAGCACATTCTTTACGAACTGATTGCTCTTAATTATTGCATTGAGGTCAAATGCAGCCTGAGGTTAACTTACTGAAGGTTGCACTCGGATATCCTCGCACTTCGCTATTTACGCCTTTGACCGTTTTGCATCGTTGAACCGGACGATTGATCTCAAATACGCGCGAGGACAAAGTCTATTCTCGCAAAATGTAAATTCGTCATTTAGCGGCGCACGGTAGTGCACCTCTCCGCATTTAAAAATAGATAAGCGCATCTCGAATTGTTACAAAAGTTAAGTATAATGAAGTAATTATAATTTGCTTAATATATAAGATTATTCGGCAATCAATTAGAGTCCGTCGTGTTATACGGGGTATCGTTGTATTGTAGTATCCTGACGTGCAAATAACTTAATAACACAGGCATTTAATTTTATACGAGAGAAATGTTTTCTATTCTAAGGTCACGGTCGCGACAGAAATATCCAGGAAGGAGGAAATCATTATCTAATTTCACAGAGATTGTATCGAAGGCGGCGTATTCTGTCTGCGTTAAGGCAAATTGTGCTGTTTAATCCTGTAATTGCAGCCTATATTATTCGAACACTTGTTATTTAAATTGAATTTTAAGTAAAAGCAATAGATAGTTTATTGATAACGTGCATTTGTCAATACGTTTGAAATAATGACAAAGTTAAGGTAGCCGAGATCGATTTTCAAAATAGAGATCCGTTTCTCGATAAATTTATGTCTTATAATATTCAATTTTCTAAATATTGATTCATATCTGGCATAAGATTTCGACCAAATCCATATCAGTTATTATCTTTTGCTTCGAAAATTACAAATCTTCTCATGGATTCTATGAAACCGCAAGTTTGACTTACCTATTATAGTCCCTATATATATATATATATATATATATATATATA
>VBVQ01005119.1:0-12539 GCA_011636635.1 Tetramorium simillimum | reverse complement strand
TTTTCCCTCCCTCCCCCCCACCCCTCCGTTCGCAAACTTTTCTAATAATAAAGTACCGCGGAAATCTCGTATCGAACGATTAGACGGTGGGAGCGAGGGGCGGAGGGGGTTTCATAGAGTCGCAGAGTTCCCGCAAGTGTGCCCCCGGTGCCGCTTCTATTTTTCGCCGTATTAGTATTCTTCGCCATTAGTTTGTCGCGTCGCACCTGGAAGTTTCTAATATCCCTTCGTACTATATGGTCAGTTTTATTCTTCCCGCGTTCCTTTTTCCGCTCGCGGATTGTTTAAATTGATTCGAAAACTATTAGGTCGTCTCTGTTTCTCTATATATTTTTTTTCCATTCCCGCGCTCTTCCAATATCTTGTCGAGTAAAATAACGATTTTTCTTTTACGGAGGATTTAAGATCAGGTAAAAATACAAAAAACACGTTTGTGCGTGTGTAAAACAGTCTATAATGTACACTGTTAAATTAGCAATTTCAAATTATATTCTGAATCATTTTTAATTATTCCTTAGATTAGCGGCACTGCTGCTACTCAATATATCATTAATTTAATTGAAGTAATTTAACTGAAACAATGAAGTCAAACGTGCTATCTACAGGTCTTGTATTAAAATAATAATTTCAACATATGTATAGTAATTAAAAATAACGAAATATGATTAATCTTTACTCAAGGAACTGGTTTAAATTGGATTGTTTAATATTTTTAACCGTGCACCATTCCCTCTCTCATATTTTCACATTAAATTTATTTAAAGAATCTTTTTATTCCCAGAACTGTACTACCAATCCCGTTTTATTATCAGATCAGCCAGCGTTCCAATTCGTTTGTTATTAATAAATTATATATAGTTTTGGAATATGTAAAGCAGTTGTTTGTATTGATCCGGATAGCTCGAAACGACATGTCCGTTCGGTATATCGCTCTTTCATGCATATGCGAGGCGCGGCCGAATAACCCACACGGATTTTGTTCCATATATGACACTTTGTATATTTCATTAGTAGATGCTCGGTAATCGTGTTAATTATTGGGGAGATTACGACAGAATGAAATGCGCGGCTGGTCCTTTGGCAGCGCGCCGACAGAGCGTCCGCGACAGCGTAACATTTCTCTCGCTTCATTAATGTAATTGAGAGGGTATCGCGGAATAATTGCGCGCGACCAGTTCTCGCGGAATTAAATATATTTCATCCCCCGATTAATCAGCGAAGTTGAAATGTTTCGCGCCGCTCGCGGATATTGTGCGCCGCGCCGCGCCGCGCCGCGCGGCGCGGATTTCGCGGATTCGCCATTAAAACGCATAACGAAATTGAATAGACGTACTACTGACCGCATTAATGCAATTATAAAACAATCGCCGTTACGAGCGCGTGATCTAAGCTGAAATGGAACTGAGTGAAATATGGAAACACGGCCCGGAGGCGATGTAATTTTAATCAGCCGCCGGTAAAATGAAACCGCATTAAAAACCGTCGACCGGCCAACATTTGCGGCATTGACGAAAAAAGTTTCAAAGTGTTCTCCCGGCAGTTTTACGGGCGAAAAAGCGCGGCGGGGTGTCTGTTGAACTTTTCACCGGAGTCCAGTTCTGTACGCTCGCGCGCGTGTAAATTCGAGTCTCCGTGTCGCTTTGAAAAAAAAAAAAGAGTCAAAGTCGCATTTTGATCTTGTAAATTTTTACTCTCCCTTTCCCACTTTTTTTTCCCCAACTTTTACGCCAAGTCGAACGTATTGAAAAATAAAAGATGAGAAGTAAATTCTTTACTTTTTCCCTCCGACATTTCGCGCGAATGTCAGGGTCGCAAAGAATCTCATCGGAACGCGCGCATTCGCCGGGTGGTAGCCCGAGGGCAAAAGCGGGATCGAAAGGGGGGGGTGATTGCCTCTCGGTCGTATCGCGATGCATCCCGCTAACGTCGTTGCTTCCCGGCGATGGGGCACGTTGTCTCCTTCGAAGAATATGGGTATTATGCATGAATAAGGACAGAAGTACCCTTCTGCGCGTCCCCATCTCGCGTCTAACCCTCTCAGTTGGCTAATTCGGGGATATGCGCTTCCCCGGCTGGCTGCACCTGAAAATCTGCATGCGCAAGCACGGCGATCTACGTGTTTGCGAACGTGCGGAGTGTTCGATAGCGGCGCTGGGCTGCTGGCCCCGCAGAATTTTTTATTCCACCGGCATGTACGGGCGCATTTAGAAGAGCGGGGAGACGTCTGGCGGCGGCGACGAGCGCGCTCGGATCCTTCTTTTAAGAATTTCCGGACGGATCAGTCGCGTGATGATTCAAAATTGTTTCGAATATTTAAAACGGAGAGTTTTAAAAGTCGTGAAAGTATTTTGGATGTTTTGAAGTTCTTGAAAGTCTCTCTCTCTCTCTCTCTCTCTCTCTCTCTCTCTCTCTCTCTCTCCTGGGAGTCTAATCTTGAAAAGTCTCCCCCTTGAATGTTTAAGCTCGATTGCACCAACGTTATTTCGATTTTAAGTGAGAGTGTGTCTTTATTTATTTAGAAAGAAAGATGAAGATAGACACATGTTTAAGTTTCGCTCAAAGTCAAAATAACGTTGGTGCAACCGGGCATAAAACGCTTAAAATTCTTAAAAATGGCATTGCTTTCTATGTCTACATACACCGTAAACTCTTATGGGTTGCCACTGCTCCTACTAAATATTTCATTAAATTTGACTAAAAAGAAGCTAAATTTTGAGTAACATGGAAGTTAATTTATCTAATTTAACTTCCATGTTAGTCAAAATTAAATGAAATATTGAGTAGGAGCAGTGGCGACTTGTGGAATAGTTAAAAATGAGTATAAATGACTCAAATTGAGTATAATTTGACATTACGAGTGCATTTAACAGTGTATAAAACTGAACGTGGTTTGAATAATTATAATTTAAAGTAATTGGAAAAGAAATAAATGCACTTTCAAGACGGTCTTTCGCGATATTAATATATATAAAATTCCAGAGATTTTTGGAGAGCTTTCAAGAGGTTTAAAAGGTTTTCGACTTTAAATAATATTCAAAACGACCCGGGATTTTTGTATATATTTTCGAAATATCTTGTTCAACATATCTAGAACTCATCACCATCCATCAACTTCCGAAATACTCTCCAATAATGTTGGCCGCGATACGCATCTCGATTGCGGCCAAAGTTGGTTAACGTTAACCAGTCGAATCTTCTTTTTCTCTCGTCGCTGCCGGTCCAGATAGCGGCGGAACGTAACGTAACTGGTCCCGCTCGATGGGAGACTTGCAACGTTATCGGCGCTACGCCGGCATAAGTAGCGTTGCGGGATTTAATATCGCGTTCCTGAGTTCCCGCTCCGATACGCCGATCGAATATTTATCGAGTGAGCCAAGTAAGTACGTTTGAAATGGCGATTCGATGGAGATCGCGAGCCGTATTGCGAATCGAAAACGGCGGTAACTCCACTTCTCGCGATACACACTTCTCATCGCGTAAGAAACATCAAAGGCGAAAATTGACGTTTTTATTGCGTTAGCGGTATACTTGGATTGGATTTCATCTGGATAAAATCCTCATCGGCTTGTCCGCCCGGCTCTCCTCGCGATCGGAAATCCGTTTCGGCGCGCCTACATCGCGTAAACATTCCGCTTCGGCGGTGTCGGCCGTACTAAAACGCCGATACGGCTCGCGTTTCTGCAGCGGACGCCGCCGCGGCCGGAGATCTCTGTGCCGCGTGCATCGACCGGCTATTTTTTTCGGGAGTATCGCGCTCGCGTTCGCGAATCGAAACCGCCGCCCGGCGCGGCTCGCGCAGATTGAATCGATTTCCAATTCGGACGAGACGGCTCGTAAATGCTCTCTCTCTCTCTCTCTCTCTCTATGATGAACTATGGGCGACCATAGGGTCGGAAAGTTAGAGTGGGATAGAGAAAGAGAGATAAAGGACCGGAGAGAGAAAGAGAGAGAGAGAGGGTATGAGCGGGCCGGGGGTGTGCGACGACAACGTGTTGGTTGAGGAGCGAGGAACTGGGACGTGGAGGGTGAATCCAACGGCAGATTCGCGTGGCGTGCGTACCGCTATTCAGAATCATGCGGCATGGCTCGTAAATGGAATAATCAGTGACACGAGGGAACACAGAATACGCGTTGTTGTCCTGGTTCTCACCCGCGCGATCTCCCGCATCCCTCTCTTCCTCCGTTCTCACCGTCTCTCTCTCTCTCTCTCTCTCTCTCTCCCTCTCGTCGCTGCCTCCCTTCACCCTGAGGACGGTGTCGTGTCCGTCGTTGCTCCCTGCGGAAACCGTCCTCTCACTTTTCCCTCTCTCTTTCTCTCTTCCTGTTCTGCCTCTCGTTACAGTTCGCGGAGGTTGTAGTGATGAATAATCAGTGACTCGACACGTCTCGAAGTCGCAAAGTTAGCTACTGAGAGTAGCCGACGACAGTTGAAACTGTCATTTTGCTGTCGATGACAGAAAGGATAAAAATTTCGAAATGCGATTTATCTTCGAGTCCTTTCCTTCGTGAGTTTTATGAGAAACGTAAATTATTTTCGTATAAAGTAAGAATAAAGAGATACTAAATAAGGATAAAGAGATATGAGAGCTGAGCGTTTAATCGTCTTACGTTTAGAATAATATTGTTTTAAAATTGAAAGATATTACGTTTATAAATTCATCTCTGGTTTTTGCAACTATACGTTTCTCCAAAATTATGTATTGGCATTTAAATATGAATTTAAGTTATATATTTGACTGCATATTCAAGATTGAATGATAAATAGCACGAATAAATTATGCAAATGCAAAGAAACGCAAACGTTGAGCGTATATATTTGATTTTTATTTCAAATGAATATTGATTCATGACATATTTGGTATTTCTCGATTGCAAAGATATTTATATTTTAACTTACAATAAATAATGACATTCTATCAAATTTTCCGGAAAGCATTTGCCTGCAAAAAATACATTGAACAATTTCTGATGGAGAAGAGAATAAATAAATTTAGTAATGACATCTCTCACGATACTTTCAATATATGCGATCCATCGATCATTAAATACAGCCATTAAAGCCCGAATAAGCTCGTACGCTCGTTTTAGATTCGAAAGATTTTAATGGAAAATATCGTGTTCGGTAGGATTAGCCGTCAAATCCCGCCGGGGATATCCTTTCAAAGAAGACGCGACACATTGGCCGTAAGCGATCCTTAATTAGGTCGTCTCTATTATGTTAATAGGATTTGCGCCTGCAGCCGAAGTAGCTGAGAGTCTCAGCTCAGGAGTTAATCCCCCGACTTGTGTAGGTCAACTATGGCAGCCACCGGTGATCCACGAGGACTCTTGATCGAGAATAACGCGCGACGTGCGGCGCGCGAACGGGAACGACTTCCGCGAGATGGAAATGGAAAATTCCCACGACTCATCGATACGGGGATGAGGATGAACGGGGGGGAGGGGGGAGAGAAACGGCAGAAGGAGCGACCTCCTCCTCCCCGAGGGAAGGGTGGAACTCTGAGACGTAAATTGCAAATGTTCCGGAGAACTGGATAATCGGATAATCAGCCAGACTGTTCCATCCTCGCCCTTCGCTCCGCGCCGCGCCGCGTCGCTGCCATTTCCAATATTCCGCTTTTCTCGAGACATCGACCAATTGATTCGGGATGAGGTACTGGCGGAAGAAAAGCCGACGCTACTTTCGGTAAGTGGCCTGTTGCCGACAATGCGTTACATTTTTTTTACTTTCTGTTATAATCGTTAGAAGCGAAAACTTTCGTTCTCGTGTTTAATTCACGTGTGATTTGTACTTTGCGCAAACTAGAAGTATCTCGCGGGTGTATTAGTTCGCGGTGTATTAACAGCGACGCGAGTCGTTTAGCCAAATGATTTTGACACGACGCTCAAGGATTCGCGCGGTCGAAAGCCGAACAGTCGTAGTTAGATTCTCGTGCGGAGCGGTCGCTCTACACACTGCGTGTTATACTATTGAAATACGTCGGATTAATGAATTTATTTAATGCGAGAACCCATGTCGTTCGAATATTATCGCGCGTAAGACTGTGAGCGTCGCTTTTACATTCGCTCGCGCTTAATTAGAATTTTTATTATTAAAAATTTTGCTTTCACGATTATATTCGTAAAGTCTCAGGACGAAGAAGTTGCACAGTTTTTATTTTGCAGTGAACTACTCCGTATGTCGTAAATTGTGTGCGTCCCGAGTGTGTGCAACGGAGTGTACAAGCAACGGAGGAAGCTGTTATGTCGCTGAGATGTTACGCAGCAGATGGTGAGTGATTCATATAAATTGTAATATTTATTATTTTAAGTATTTACTGCAATAACCGCGAAATTGCATCGAGAAATCTACAGTTCGTTTGCAAAATTATGCAAATAAATCTTCAAAGAAATTTGGTGGCAGCTATATTTATAATTTTGTTAGAGAATTTATTAATTGAATAGTAATTAGCATTAACTCATTACGAACCGCGTTGGATTCTTAAAGCCATTTTACTTGTTTAAATGATTTTAACATATCGAGAGTCTTCAGTTAATTATTTATTAATTTATAATTTATTAATTTATAATTTATTAATTTATAATTTATTAATTATTTATTCGATATTTTTAGTACTAAAATAATTCTCGATATCGAGATACTTTAACTTTGAAAACAATGCTCGGTACATCTTGAGTATAGAGAAACAATTTCTTAATAGATATACTTCCGGCGCTACGCGCAAGATTCTGAAACGAAAGTCTCAATATTTTGCGATCCGATACAGACAGGAGCGGAATGGTAGTTTGTTACAATACGCGAACGATTTATACCTTTTATACGCACAATTAAAAGAATTGTAAATCCGTAGATAACAATTATTACGTTTCAAGCATCCACGCAAGGTCTTTTTCTCTTTCTCTTTGTTTTTGCAACAATTAATTGGGAATATTATATGTATTATTTGAAACGTGTTCGAGCCTCGTGCTCTGTTTTGCAAATATTTACCTTGCTAATAACAAGGCAATTCTTTTCACGAATTTTACAGTCCTTTTTCGCAACGATAAACTCTTGCAAGTAGGATGTGAGACTAACAGGCGATGCTATTTTTTTCGGGAACAATTGACAATACGGGAAAAGTCCGCGAGGAAGCTATAACCGTTCGATTGCAGATCGGTTCCGACTTTTTCCGTACACGGAACAGATATCGTTCTATTATCGAGCCGGTATGTCTCATAGTTTGCGATGTTCAATATCGTGGGCCGCAGACCGCAGGCCGCAAACCGAGAATCCAGGGGAGAATTCGCGCAATGGGTGCACTTGCAGGGGTACGGCTGATTGGTTTGGACCGGCTCGCGCACTTAAATTTGATCGAACGCGCTTCATTTCCATCCGATAGGAAGATAGAGATAGATAGAGAAAGAGAGAGAAACCGAGTGCGACTGGGTCTCTTTCCGAGAAGCTTATCTTGCCGTCGTTTCCGCGCCGCCGATAATGTTTGACTTTGATTTCATCTGGAATTACTTCGCGACTTTGCCGCCAAATATTGACCTGTGTTGGCTCTTTAACTCGAGGCGAGCAAACTTGCGCGCTCTCACTGCTCATTATTAAGGCGTTAAACGCGAGAGGCGTTGTTTTAAGGCTGCTCTTTAGATCCGGTATTATTTAGAAATAGGCCAATCGATGGACGAAGCGTTACTTTATCCGTCCGCTCGCTTTGTGAGATTATTTGTTCTGCACAATGAACAAATACTGGAAACGCTTACGTTTCAACAATCTCTCACTGCCCTTATCTTTTTATCTTATCTCTCTTTCTCTCTTGACGTCATCGTATCAGGATGCATTTTGAACCGCGAGTGCACGACGAACGACAGAGGTAAAATCGAATGGCAACTGATAACTCATAGTCATTAGTGATAACAACTTCGGGCACGACGGATCGCTCTACATCGCGGAACTGTCTGCAACTGCCAACTGCACTGTTAACTTAAACTTTGCTCGTCTACCTCCGGCCGATGAACTCCTCGTCGCGTCGCGGCGCGCTTCCTTATCGTCTTCTTATCAAAACCTTAAAAAAATGCCGCTGCAATTTTAATATGTTTTCTCACACGTGCGCATTAGCTTTTCAATAAAGCGTTATAACGAAAACAATGTTTATGCACTTTATTTTGGAAAATTACGGAATCGATGTAAATTATTAGAGACTCGTTTTGTTTTTCACCATTCGGATATTTCAGCTTAAAGTTCGATAAATTAATTCTCAAATAAATTACTGAAGCTTTGGTAATTTTGCACGAATGCGTGACTTAGTAGATGAAAATTGAAAATCAATTAAATCGAAATTATTTAGTCTCCTATCGTTTAATTATGTTAAATTTGTATTTGCCACGTTTCGAAATTATGTTAGGTAGTACAAAAGGCTTGTTATATTTGTCAAATGAATTTGAAAACAAGATTTCAGCAAAATTAAGGTAAAATTGCGGAACTGGTTTTGGTATACTCTTTTTCGCATCTAAAGAGAAAATTTTTCAATCCTCTCTTCAAAGAACTCCGATTTTTAAACTTTAATACAGGGCTTGATGAAAAAGCACTAAATTTTTTGCATTAATTTAGTATTTTTACAAAATCTTGTTTCTCGACAGTTAAATTAATTAAAATAATTGAAATAATTGTGAATTTGATATAATATGAAATCGCCTGACAAGTAATTTCATCAAACTTAAAAGCTGTAAATGCGCATTTTGTCTCTTAGATCCTTTACAAAACTTTGTCAATCCTCATAGAAGCACAATTTATCTTCCGTTTATTTTCTATCATTAATTAAAACTGCCATTTGATAATGAATTATGCGCTACGTCAAGTTTCACGTTAAAGATTATGCAATAATTATCATCGATATCTCAAAATCGCTCCGGCTGCGCTAAACTATTCCTTATCTGCGCGGGGAAGCGGCTCGCGAATTTGCATCCGAAATCCACACAGTCTCGTAAGGGTTGATGCGCCGTTAGACAAAACATCACCGTTGCGCAACACAAGCGCAGGGAGAGACGTAGCACGCGGAGATGCGTGAGCTGATGCAGCCGGGGGTAGTCGCACGGAAGCCCTTTGTTCGCCGAGATATCTCGCCGGGCTCTCTCGTCTTTTCGCCATCCGATGCATTCGCCGGAGCGTGGTCATAGTATGCAAATGATTACGGCTGCCGCGTTTATTAGGGCTGCCATAAATCCTGGGCCCGGGCGGAGAAGGAGACGTTGCCGTTGCCGCCCGCCGTCTTCCCGCTACGACGAGGGTTTGACTGCGGCAGCGGCAGTCCCTCTCTCAAAGGACGAGCTTTAACGTCGCGCAGACAGGAGGGTCCTGAAGGTACCGGCGGTACGCAGACGGCGGGAGTGTCTGCGTCAGAATGATGCGACGTGTACTAATATGCGAATATTAATAAACAAAACTCCGGATTAATTAGTCCGCCGCGCACAAACTCGCGACAGACTTGCCTTGTTTCGCGAACGTTTCGCGAGGATCTCGTAGAAATGTAGACTAAAGAGGTCTTTTGATAAAAAAAAAAGAGGCAGAACAGAATGGATGAACGCCAGGGCGTTCTACGTTTGAGATAATCTCATGAATATTCCGTCAATTTGTTTTATTTGGCGCGTTTCGTATGCAAAGTAACGAGACTATCGCGAGAGATGTTTGGAAATGACAATCTTCTGTAAATAATTCTATAAATGCATAACGCGATGAAAGGAAACGTTATTAGAATTAATATAGGGAATGAAAAAGTGAACGAGGTGGAGAATAAGAATTTTTCAGGTTCGTTTTCAAATCGAGAACTCTGAAAATAATTAAACTCCGACATTAAGTAAATTAACGAAGAAAAAATATCGAAGCCAAGTTCACTCAGGGATCCACGAGTATCTATAAATAGCATCATTTTATCGCATTTTGTACACACGCAACGTGCATGTATATGTATACGTATCGATTGAATGAGATTGTCGAAATTATTTGCTACGTCCGTTCGTTTTATCGCGATAAAGAAACGAGCGAGATACGATCTTCACAATTACGGACGGAAGTGCTACAAAGGAAGCCCACCGCTCTCGTAGCTTCCGCGAGTAAACTGCATGAACTATGTAACTTTGCGCGGAAACAACGCTACTGCGATCGCCTCCGGTCAAGCCTCCAATTACATTGTGTAATTGGATAGTAAGGGAATGGCTGCATCGAGCGACTACCGTTTCGAATGATCACGTCGCGCTTTGTACGATTAATTATTATTGAAACTTGCGAAAATAATTGATCGCAGAAACGTGCCAGCTTTGATATTCGACGAGGGAAAACTTGAGCCGGCACTTGCTTAATATTTAATTAAAAAGCATTTGAGAATCTCTACTGGCAATAAACATGTCTCTATATCGGAGAAATTACGTCGCATATTTTATATATAATATATACATACAACGCGCGTCTGTCCAAAATAAAGTATAGTTCTAATTATTTATGAATTATGTATACGTACATATCTCTTTTGTGCCGCACAAATTTATTGAAAATTTATACAACAAGGTCTGTATATTTCCTGCTTCGTGCAAAATATGTTGCGCATGACGAGAGCTTATGCTCTAAAGACATCAGCCTTTTTATCTACATCTCCGTCTTCGCTTCCGTCCTCCTTTTATTTCTTTTACGCTTTTACTCTATCTCGCTCACCCTCTCGGCCACCCTGCCGTCGACGGTTTCTAGGTGTCTCCGTTGCGGGTAACCGTCGAAATCGTTTCTTTGGCTCGTCTCCCCGTCGCGCAATATCGCTTTCTTTATCTCCCTCTCTGTCTCTGTCTTTTCCCCATGTTTTTTTCCCCTTCTTTTCGCATCCGGTCCGCTTCAGACAATCGGACGCGGTCCTCCGGAGGGAACCGGGTAACGATCGGTTGAATTCCGCGATAATTGCCGGAGCCTTCGCTTCCACTTTGCAGACGCAGACAGACGCGATTCCGCGGCCGAACGGATGCATTTTAATCCCGCGGCCCTCAGAGACTCCGCTCGCTGATTCGATCCCCGGATTTTCTCGATGTTCATTGTTTTCGCATCGATACCCGCGCGGATTTCTACCCGTCGTGAGCACCTTATTTTCCTCGATTTTCAAAAGCAAGAGATATCCTCAAACTCAATCAGCCGCCGATTATCTTTAGATCAATATCTAAATTCGCGAAATAAGCGGAAAATATAAGCGGATGATAATTTAGTTATACAAAATAGCATTGCTAATCTAAATATTTAATATGTTATATAAAATAGCATTGAGAATCTAAATATTTAATATGTGAGCAACAATTGCGTGAAATTAAATGAAATAAGAGAAATGTCACCTGATCTGTAACAATGAAAATATTGCTATAACTTTTATTTTATATTCTATCACTCAATCTATATTTTACGTTTTTTTTATGAATGATGAATACATAAATTTCTTAATACAAAAGGATGCAATTCACAAAGACAATTTCCAGCCTTTCTATTTCTACATTATTTACGTATCGAAATTACACAGCTTTATTTATTGCTCACCGAGGAAACATAATGTTAAAATTGTTCGTGCTTGGGCGGGCTAATGATGTATCGCGAATGCGTTATACGCCCCGCCAATTTCGACCTCAATCAACATCAATCTGACAGGATTTTGCACCAACCACATTTTAGTTTCCATCATTGAGCTCGCGTATACACGTATGCAGATTATTCCATTTTAATTGCATACGCCAAATATTTCAGTTCGTTTCATTTTGGGGGAAAAAAGGGGCTTTAAATCAAAGTCTTACTAAGTTGTAGGAGGAAAATGATGCACGAAACAAATTTCACGATAAAAAATGCAAGACGAATCGTCATAAAAATCCGCGAGGTCGAAATTCGCGCGGGATCGATGTAGCATTCCTCCGGCCGCGCTGTGTAAAGAGAGCTTGATTTGACTGCAATGTTTAACATCGCTTATTAGTATCACGCAAATAGACTTTATCCCGCCATAATTTCGTCGTATTGACATTCGCGGGAGAAATTATAAATTACACTGCGGAAAAGAGCTATTAAAAGCTCGCGCGAGAAACAGAGAGGGAGAGAGAGAATCGGTGGGCGTGTTTTAAGGCGGACAAGCGCGGCGGTGTTCGCGTCCGCGCAATTACCGCGCGCGCTAATGACGTTTTTAATATTCCCGGCCGCGTTAATTGCCGGCGTTTCTCGCTGATGCGCGGAGAGAGCGCGCCGCGCCGTTGTCCAAAGTGCACCGGAATCCCGGAAACGTGTCGCCGGTCGAATCCCACAGTAATACGGAGTGGCCGTACCGAATGGAGTCGGTAAGGGATTTACGGGCTCGCTTTATGGGGAAAGTTCGGTGCGCGTACGCATCCCGTGGAAGGATCATTATGACTGTTTATGCCCGCCGGGCGTAACGACGCGCGCCGCCATCGGATCGCGTATATATACACGCCGCGTGTTTTTATCGCCGGCAATATTAAATACTTTTACAATCACGTAAACGGACAACGCAAACGCACAACGACGGGGAGGGAGG
>VBVQ01005118.1:551-12579 GCA_011636635.1 Tetramorium simillimum | reverse complement strand
AAGAGACAGATATATATATATATATATATATAATATTTTATCTTCTTTCTTAAATTTCGTAACGAAATATTATTTCAAATCTCATTTTACATGAAATTCTTTCGATTCTTGAAACTTTAATTTTGTTAACCAAATTAAAATAAGATGATAAATATTAATTTATATAATTTAAGAATAAGGATCTCTTTCCTAAATTCTTAAATCCTTATCTTTTTCATTATAAGTTAATGAATTTCTTATGTTATACAAAGAAGACGTACATATAATCCCTTTTTTGAGTTATCATTACCATTCTGATCACCACGTGTTATAGACGCAAGTCAGTATGCTCATTATGTCTTCAACACCATGAAGAGGAAACCGTCCGGCAAAATAAGCTTCGAGGTGAGCGACGTACTTTCGCAAACAATTGCTTTAAAATTTATGTCCCCGTTTCTAACTCGGTTTTAAATTTATCGAATAGACGATTCCGTTCAAGTTCTTAAAGATAAATCCAGTTTCAGACTAAACTTTAAATGTTTTTTTTTTCTTTTAAATAGGAATTCCTCACTATACTGTCAAAAGTGTCAAGAGGGTCAGTAGAGGAAAAGCTGCAATGGGTATTTGGTCTGTACGATCTGGATGGCGATGGTCTGATAAGCAAAGAGGAAATGCTGGATGTCGTGGGCTCCATTTACGAGATGCTGGGTCGTTATACGCAACCGCAAATCCAAGAGCCACATGTGGCCGCCCGTGAACATGTTGATCGTATCTTCCATGTGAGTATTAATATGACATCTCTAATTGGTTAGAATGAAAGTATCTAAAAAATACCTAAAAATAATTAATAACGAAATAAAGTCTAAAAATTGTAATTGACAAAAACATTTTATAATCTTTCCAAACTTTGTTACTAATTGGGCAATCCACTAATCTAATTAATTTAAAAAATGTCAATATTTCTTACACATCTTATTTATATAGTTTATCAAATATTTTTTAATTTTATTTAATTATAGTATTATTTAATGATAGACAATTTATATATAATTTCATAGATAATTTAATGGTATTTATGACTCATATAATTAATAACATAATTATAAATTATTAGTTAAGAATAATATCTTATTCATATTTTTAGTTGATGGACGCGAATAAGGACGGAGTGGTGACCATCGAAGAGCTGGTACAGTGGTGTTCCAAGGACGAGCAACTGTTGCGAAGTCTCGACACTCTGGACACCGTATTATGAGATCTTAACGTTCTATCGGAGATTTCAATATCAGATTATTAACTACGCTTTGAGCAATGACTATGAAATATCATGAATCTTTTTATCGATCTACTTGCCTCTTTTTATGCAGATAGGGGGAATACTCACGATTTAACGATTATACATACGAAAAAACGATAAAATCGATTGAAAAACATTAAAAAGAAAGACAGAAAAAGCAAATTAAAACTGTTTACGAATCGCAAGTTTACGATTTACAAGTAAAATGTAATAATTCAATGTTATAGAGGGAGAAAATCAAATACGACTAAGTGAAGTGTCATTGCTCGAGACGTAGCTTTAAGAAAAGATCTTGGAGAACCCTTTCGCACGTGTCTCTGTAAATATGTATGTACCTCGTTTACACACCTACCCAGTCTTTCAAGTATGTACAACACTTCCGATACATCATTTAATGATTGAGAATCTGAAAGAATCGACGATTTAAATCGCCTTAAAAGTCTCTTGATGCTTCACAGCTTTGAGAATTTTTGAACTGTTAAAGTTATAAATCTTAAATTATATAATATTATATAAAATTATTAAATTATTAATTATATCAGAGAAAATCATCGGTCCATTCAGATACTCAATTTCTTGCAGGAAATAGATGAATTAAAAGCAATCGATACGAATTTGAATTGCAAAGGCAGAAAGGATAATTTAATTGAAATCGAGAAATCGAATTATTCTTATGACTTCACAGAAAATGTGCGTCTTTCTTCTTAGAAATGTTTCTGTTGACTCGTATATTTTTAGAAGATCGCTATGATATTCGCGTAGTGCTGCGAAATATTTAAGCCTCTTTAATGGCATGTATTACTCGATTGACCTTTCGAGGGCGCAAATCTGCCCTAACTCTTTAAGATTTCCAAATTCGATCTTTCAATCTTAATGTACTATCATGAATGCCAAATTTGGACTTTTAAATCATCGATTACAAAGCGGTACTCTTCTTAGACCAAGTGAGGGGAAACCAATTGTCTTGTTTTTACTTGGTCTATACCTCGTGTGATTATCCTGTACCTTATTACTATATACAATATTAATGATATTAATATATTATTATTGGAATTAAGGTAACTCGTTGTCTGCCATACGTGCCATCAAAAATAGTATATTCCATATTTTTTCAGATATCTTAATATCACTATTTTTTGTTTTAGGATTTTCTTTTAAGACCTAAATTTTTCAACTTTATTGCAGTCTCGGATCTTTATACGATCTTGATTATTCACGAATTTTTTTATTTCTGAGATGCTTTGATCGAAATTATTTAAGCGTTCTTCGATTCATAGGTATTTTATATTTAGCTTCTAAAGAAAGGTATCTTTTCATACAGTTTTATTTTTGCTTCATGGCAGATAAAGTGTCGACACCACTTATTACACTCGTTCTCAAGTTGTTGAGATTCAATCCTTTAAGGTTTAAAATTTAATCCTTACAGAAATAAATTATATATACATATATATGTATATGTGTATATACATATATGTATATGTACATATATATAAATATAAATAAAATCGACTGTTGATGCATTCCATGAATTTATTCTCGTTCGCAAATATAATTGCGAATTTTTCGGCGTTGTGAACGCAAAGTGCGCCTTTTGCGTGTTTAACAAGATTAGCCTGTAGCGTGTACATACGTGTATGCACTTTTGTTAAAACGCATGTACACTCGTGCATACCTGTGAAAAAATAAATCTACCTTTGTACCAAGAATCGCCGTGTTTATTTATTAAATTCTTTGTATGCTTGTCTATTAAATTCTTCAGATATATACCATAGAAAAATCTAAAATTGAAGAGTATATACATCTATATTAAGAGTTCAACAAATTTTAAAAATACGATGTTCTCTGTTAGATTTCTGTTAAATTGATGACTATTATACGAACTTATAAATTTTACATTTTTTTTTTATGTAAAAATATATAAGAAAGCACTTGCGCATACGTTCATATTATTTTATATTTTTAAGAGCTTCGATTTTGTTTTCTTACATATATTATGCAGATATTCTTACATAGGTATATATTACGGATTCTCGAATAAACAATCCCGCCTATTCGCGGATATTTCTGACAATTTTTGAAAGTGCCGCTTGTAAAAAATGGCGGGAAAGTCTCTATGCTCACGCGGTCTCTTCCACCTTCCGACAGAAATCACACAAGTTTCATATTTACAGGAATCCACGTTGCGAACGTATGTGTGTAGTGAATATTACATCTAGCATTGTATTTTCCCTCGATGACGCCCTTTCTACCCTGGATTCTTGCCTGAAAACAAATATGGCGGACAAGGTTATACTTGTAGATCGATCGAGGTTATTGTTCCTTGCCGCGACGGCGATTATCAGTTCCAAACACTTTATCGGATGTCTTATCAAGCTGCAAAGTGCAACGTGAGGCCGAGCGAGCATGTGCTCGCGAAACATAATATACTAGAATTATGAGAACATTTGAGCGGACTGGAGGGCAAACACGAAAATGGCAAAGATACAGTGGTCCTTGGCGAAGGCGCCGAGTGTTCTTCGGTAAATCCAATAGACTTTTCCATTTGTCGAACTTGATATTTATCAACTATCAAATTTTGTTTCTCGTCGCGCACGAAATTTATTCCACTTATATTTTTCCGATTTTTGGATTATCGATTGCATTAAAAATTATTGAATTTCAATCCGTTATTCACAAAAATTATTGAATTTCAATCCGTTATTGACAAAATTTATTGAATTTCAATCCGTTATTGATAAAAATTATTGAATTTCAATCCATTGTTGTTAAAAATAATTGAATTTTAACTCGACCATTTGTTGCTCCTTTATATTATGATGTACTCATTTGAGTATGATGATCTGATTCCATTTCTTTTAAGGGTTAGTTTAAAGCAGCGGTGGTGGCGGCTACAAATCGTCTTCAAATCCCTATTCTACAATGATTTCTTGAATTGGAGTTACGCTTGTGATATACTTATGGAACCCATGTTCTGGTTTGTCGAGAACTTCACTTCCTTTTTGGGTCCGGTAAGATTTTAAATATTACTCACTCTTGTTTATTACAAAATCTCATCGAATGTTATACTTGTAGTACAAGAGATTTTATTTTATATTTTATATTACTGTGAATAGGCCGAATAATTAGCTATGAATCACTTCAGTCGAATTAAAAAAGTCAATACTACAACTTTGAAGTCTTAAAAACTTGTAATAAAGAATTATTAATTTTAAGAAAGAAAATCTGATTGGATGTATCGTGACTAAGATATGTTTATAGATTTTCTGATCGTGGTTGCAGTTTGTTGTATTAGCATTCTCCTTTTGCAATGTACTTTATATGTCTGTCAATATGACAATTGATATATTCGGTTGTAACAATATTATGTTTATTATATGAATAATGTTCCATAGAATGCTCCACAATACTTCATTTTATATAACGCAAGCTCCATGATATCCACAATGTATTTACTAAGCGCTGCAGCCCACAGGTGTTCGTTGTGATGGTGAGCTTGCTGACTATCAGCATTGTATACATTGCATATTACTTGGGCCTACCATGGTGGTGGGAACGAAGTCCGCCGATGACGATAATCTTATTGTTAGTGGGCAACTGGCTGCTGGTTAATGTCTGCTTTCATTATTATATGGGGGTGACCGTGCCGGCGGGCAATCCACCGCAGGGAGGCCTTATCCCGGAGGCCGTGAGCATCTGCAAGAAATGTATCAAGCCAAAGCCACCCAGAACACATCACTGTTCTGTCTGCAACAAGTGTATACTCAAAATGGATCATCACTGTCGTATCCTTGCATATATATTTTCTGGATTAATTTTGTATATCCAGTCACTTTCTGTCAATTACGTATTCATAGATCACGAATTGTCAATGAGAATTTATATAATAAGCGTTTTCCGCAACATCCTGTGATAAGTCTTCCTTAATCAATGCGTAGCATGGTTAAACAATTGCGTCGGCCATTACAATCATCGACACTTTTTCCTATATATGGTTTACACCGTAGTTGGCGTTACGTTCATCATGATATTCGGCGTGCGGCTCGCCTATGAGGAATTCTTTCCCGATCAAGAACCGGAATTGGATGGTCATCCGGTGCGTCTCAATAATTCGGAAATAATTCCAATGGTACGTTAGCCACGTGATAAATACATATTTTATTAAATTATCATTTTTGCAAAATGTTAAACGCGCGTGCTTGATTGACATAGACAGAATCAATGGATCACTTGAGCAAGGAGGAGCTGGCAGAAATAGCAAGACAAGCGGCAGAAACCGAGGCCAAAGAATGGCGACAAAGACTGATCATTTTCGCGGGATTGATCTGTATCGCTACATTTGCGGCGCTAGGGGCCCTAGCATGGTGGCATGCCGGTCTAATTACCCGGGGAGAGACGAGCATCGAAGCACACATTAATAGTGCGGAATTGAAGAAGTATCGAGCCCTAAATAAATTCTATCAGAATCCATACGATTTTGGACCGAGAGAGAACTGGAGATTGTTCTTAGGAACAAAAAATAGGTAATAAAAGTTTGATCAGAATAAATCTTATATTGCTACGTTGATTGTAGTAATTTCCAATAAAAATACAGACAATATAAATTAATGATATTAAAAGAGAGAAGTAATAAATAAAATAATATCACTACCTCAGAATTTTCAGCCAGAAAAGTTTATTTCTTTAAAAAAGTTATACTTTACAAAGTGAATTACAGATCACGCATTACTTGATATGTTGATTATGCTAAGCATCTCGCGCCTTTGAGACGCTTATGTTCTTTCAATTTTAAGATGATTACAATTTTAAATTTGAGAGAAAAATTGATAATTAATAGACATTATCATTTATGGTTTACATGTAATTATTTATTGGCATTTCGTCAAATATGTTACTTTTGCATTATTTTTATTGTCAAACAATTCGTCTAATATTATCTGTCAAGTTATAATGTATCTAACTATTCCTGTTGCAGAAACTGGTGGCATATCTTATTCCCATCGATCCACGGTCCTTATGGCGACGGACTCACGTGGCGAACTATTCATGATAGCAAAATCTCTTGATTTTTAAAGTTTAGAAGATCAATATTAGTCCTACAATCTATAAAGCATATTTCTCTAATCTTATGTTCCAATATTCTAGTCAGAAGCGCAGACTGTTCAACTACATTACCATAGTTAATTGAAATGGCGTATGCATAATTAGCCATTTGATGTTGTTTAATTCTCTCGATAAGGCAATAATTGGGGCATGTTGAGTTTTCTGAAATTACAAAATTATTCGTACAAGTTTAATGAACATTATGTTATAAAATGTGAGCAGAAAAAAATTTGTAAATGCCATAAATTACTTTAATCTTCAATTTATTTGACTGTCAAGCTATTTGTTAATTAATTGATGATTATGTAAGACTTGATTTTAGCCAAGTATAATTTAATAAAGGATGTTCTTTGTACCTTTCGTAAAAATCGAATAAATGTAATCGATTATTTTTGCGGCCAGACATGGCTTTCGATCCATGGAATATAATGGGACACTCTGGTATAAACGCCGGGAATGTCGATCTGCCCGCAGCCGCGACCGAAACTGGTTATACCGATCACTTGAAAAAGACACTTATTCTCATGGAGTATTTGCAGAGGACCACCGGAATCTCCTTGACAAGCATCCCTGCTAAAGTTACTTGCGTCCACGGCACACATCATAGAGGGTGTGATGCCATATGGAATGTCTCTCGTTGAGCTGTTGTACCGTAATGCGCAGTTATAATTGTATATTAGATCCAGTTGAACCTTTTGCAATTTATCACTTCTATCTCCGCCTGTGAAAGCATATAATTTAATTGAAACCGATTTTTTAGCTTATAAAAATTTTTAATTCTTCTAATAAAGGGCTTTGCATCTATTAGGAATCACAAAGTATAGATTCTTAATAAATGTACAGCCCTCGAACATCTAAATTTTCAAGTTCATTTAGCTTTACGATTATTTAAATTCAGTAGCTTCCAATTTTTTCGCGCTAGAGGTGACCGGAGTAAGACTTACCGAATTCTGTAGCGCCCCAGCCGGTAACCAAAGCCTTTCTAGGCACTTCATCATATACCTGATAAAGACACGCGGGTCGTACGACTGGGGTAAACGTTAAGCGGTCTACGAGTTGCATTACAGCTATGTTGTCATACCTCGCGGGTGGCTTATAACCCGGATGTTTTATTGATTGTTTAATAGCAATTATAATCCCCTCGTTGGGAGCCGACAATTGAAAGACGCCTACCCTTGCGTGAGTTACACTGCAAGAAAGTACATTATAAAGAACTTTGTTATTTCATAAATAATCAAGGCAAGATCAATATTATAAATGTTTCTAGATTCGTATTTTGTAATATATTCGAATTAAAAACTCAGTGGTTTATAAAATTCTATAACTTTCTCTAGAGGTCTAGAATATGCCGAATTAATATCGAGGTAAGAGCCTACGGAATTAGTCTTGAGAAATATCTTCAGATTTCGAAATTTTACCATCTATTGATATGAACTATCGTTGCCGGCTGGCAAAATTAAAAATGGAACGGTTTTCTTGTTGAATCCTTACGTAGTTTAAAGCAAAAAGAAAAAAATAACAGAAGCATACCCAGAAGTACAATGCGCTGCAGTCAAAACCCAGGTATGTGAAATCAGCGTGCCGCCGCACAACAGGCGGAATGATGGATCGCCTCTACCTAGAGCGACCATGTGAGGAAACTCGCCGAGGTGAGAGTCTACTCCGCCAATCACTCGGCGAATCCTCGAGCGATTCGTATTCGAACAGATATTATTCACTTGGGACCCGCTCGACGGGATATCGGACAAAATATATAAGGATGTCGTGTTCACAATTTCGGTCACATATTCGTTGCATTCTGAAATTTATAGATATTGATATTCATGTTCAATATGTATTTAAAGAAATGAATTATTTACTTAACATATAAATGTCTATAAACGTTATAAACATGTGTACTTGTGTAAATTATGAGATTTTTTATTTTCATATCTGTTTTTTAATCCTGCAACTTTTAAGAATATATAATCACATTTTACTTACTAAGCTCTGATATCCTTGTGCTCTGATAACCTCTGATATCCACTGGATTGGTTTGGATGGTCCGGATGTCTTCCAATGTAGTCACTGTTGAAGCAGGATTTAAAATAGGATTAATAACAGAATAGTATCGATGAATAGACACTATTTGGGAAATATGTGGTGCTGCAAAGTTTCTTGACAAAAGGTTTACACCTACGTTGGCTGGTGACAGGAAAGGATTCGTTGGATTCAAATTTGGGTGGATTGGAGCACTAGGAAACTGTACTGGTTTCGGTTGGAGAAAAGGATTTTTTACTGATGCCTGCACTGAGTTGAACGTTGTCCGAATTTACTTTTTATAAAATATATACAAGCCAAAAATTATAAAAGGATATTTTTATCAATTGTATATATACATATTATCAACTTTATATTATTTTATATATTTATTATATCATCTTATTTGTATCGTATATATTAATTTACAGCATTAAAATTTAAGTTTGCCAATGAAAAAATTTTAAGATAGACAAATTTCAAGAGAACGTAAATAACAGAAGAATATAAAAATTCTTTCATAATAATATAGAAACCACTATCCAAGAAATATCTATTCTTTATATGCATAGATTTCCTTGGATGTAACAATAATGTTCACAAAATCGCGAGTAACAATCATCACAACAGTAATGCCATAATGATATCTGACAACTTAAAATAATTCACAAGATCGTCCTTAGCGATAAGTAACAATTGAAACAATTATCAATAATTCTGAATTTTTTCTACCGGCGGATTGGATGGAGAGTGTATCAAGAATCAGAAATATCGCAAGTAGGACGAAATAAAAATCCATCACTGGTGAAAAATGCGCGAGAGACACAAGGATATCGAGTTTTCGATGTCAAGACATTTAACGATGCAGATGAACTGCTTGCGTCTCTCGAATAACGGCGATGGAATCTGCGTGCATCTCCCTCTCTTCTAATTTTACAGAGAAAGACAGAAAAAGACGTTAGGAAATAAAGAAAGAACGGAAAGAGACGAAGTGGAGAAGAGCGCGTGGAAGATCAAAGTGGGGAACTCTGAGGTGATGACTCTCAAAGATATCAACTTTTGTAATTTTTCAAAGGAAGTTTAATCGCAATTGATGAAAGAAATAGTTAATTTCATTTATAATTAAATTTTAACATCTCAATAGAGTTTCGTATGTTGTATGTCTCTTAAATAATTTATGATAAGTACGATTAAAAATGTGTTTAACATATAATAGTAACTTTGTAAATATAAAGTATAATTAAAAATGTAATATATTTGAGATTATTCATTTCATTATTCATCCACATATTGACACAATTATATAAGTTCTTATATTATTATAAGTTATAAAAAATGAAAAATTTAATTTTAATTGTTAATGTTATGACATAATTAATCCAATTAAGCGCTGTTCATAAATTTTGAACATTTATAATATAACTGAATATGTTTCAAAAACTTACCGTCTGCTCTTGCTCCTAATATTCTTGCGAAAAAGTAAGGAAAAGAAAGGAAGAAAGAATAGATTCTGTCTCCGACATTTATCAAGGATGAACGTTAAGTGAGCATTGATCATCTTCAATCAGCATTGATTGGTCAACTGGGAATTTCTGATTCTGACGTATTTGATCGAAGCGAATAAACCTTCAGTGTATTCCACAAAAATTGATGAGCCAAGAAGATATCGAAAACAGGAAAAAAGATAATCCAGTCCGGTATTACCCATCAATATGTATAAGAAACCATATATTTATGAAATTAAAAGTAAAAGTGTAATATGCACAATGTTGCGTAAAAAAGTAATAGTGAAAGTAGAAATAAAAAAATATGAGTTATTAAACAAATTTAAATTATTTGGAAATTAGTTGATACTGACTGAATTAAACTATTTACTAATAAATTATTACATAGAATTACAATCACAAAATAATTCGAAAATTTCATTATTAAAAGATTTTGTAATAAACAGAAGTATTATACGAACATTTAAAAAGCTTTATTATACTAATATATTTACATATCGACGTATTTAGATATTTATTTGATGTTTAGTGATATTGTAAAAATACTTCGGTTTGATGGATTCCTGTCTCGTAAGTTCCGCGTGCTGTCGAGTAAAACTCATCTAGCGCGTAGTTTCGCCGGTAAACAATATGATTGGTAATGTCTGTCATATATATTTACAAAAATTTAATAATAAAATAAATGGAATAATAAATTGATTTGTTTTTTTTAATATAATTTTTCGAAACTTACGCATCCCACGCCTTCGAGATGGTTATATTCTTTCAATTTTAAGATGAGTACAATTTAAAATTTGAGAGAAAAATTAATTGAAAATTAATAGACGTTATCAGTTATGGTTTACATGTAAATATTTATTGGCACTTCGTCACACATGTTACTTTTGCATTATTTTTATGTCAAACAATTCGTCTAATAATATCTGACAAGTTATAATGTATCTAACTATTCGTGTTTCAGAAACTGGTGGCATATCTTACATCGATCTACGGTCCTTATGGCGACGAACTCTCGTGGCGAACTAATTCATGATAGAAAAATTTCTTGATTTTTAAAACTTAGAAGATCAATGTCAGTCCTACATTCTATAAAGCATATTTCTGTAATCTTATGTTCCAATATTCTAGTCAGAAGTTCATACTGTTCAACTACATTACCATATATAATTGAAATATCATATGTATAATTAGCCATTTGATATTGTTTAATTCTCTCGATAAGGCAATAATTGGGGCATGTTGAGTTTTCTGAAATTGCAAAATTATTCGTACAAGTTTAATGAACATTATGTTATAAAATGTGAGTAGAAAAAAATTTGTAAATGCCATAAATTACTTTAGTCTTCAATTTATTTGACTGTCAAGCTATTTGTTAATTAATTGATGATTATGTAAGACTTGATTTTAGCCAAGTATAATTTAATAAAGGATGTTCTTTGTACCTTTCGTAAAAATCGAATAATTGTAATCGATTATTTTTGCGGCCAGACATGGCTTTCGATCCACGGAATATAATGGGACACTCTGGTATAAACGCCGGGAATGTCGATCTGCGCGCAGCCGTCACCGAAACTGGTGATACCGATCACTTGAAAGAGACACTCATTCTTATGAAGTACTTGCAGAGGACCACCGGAATCTCCTTGACAAGCATCCCTGCTAGAGTTACGTGCGTCGGCGGCACACATCATAGTTGTTGTGATGCCATGTGGAATTTCAAATGAAGTATTGTACCGTAATGTGCAGTTATAATTGTCTATTAGATCCAGTTGAGCCTTTTGCAATTTATCACTACCTTCTCCGCCTGTGAAAGCATGTAATTTAATTTAAGCCGGTTCTTTTACTTTATAAAAATTTTTAATTCCTCTAATAAAGGGCTTTGCATCTATTAGGAATCACTTAGTACAGATTCTTAATAAATGATTCTTAATAAATAAAGACCCCTTGAACATCTGATGATGAGATTTTCAAATTTATTTAGCTCTACAATTATTTAAATTCCGTAACTTTCAAGTATTTCGCGCTAGAGACGACCCGAGTAAGGCCCGTACACAGAGAGAAATATTTCTTTGGATTTAATAAATTTTATTAAAGTCAAAGAAATTTAATTATTGGAATAGGGTCAAAC
>VBVQ01005117.1:0-12590 GCA_011636635.1 Tetramorium simillimum | reverse complement strand
TTTTAATATATAATACATAATATATCCAATATATAATTTAAAAATTCTATTATAATCATACCATTTTTACAATAAATTTATTGTATGGATAATAAAAATCTGTAACGTGAATAGGCGCGTAGGGTGTAAATTACACCCCAGTCAACTTTGATGTCGTTTATAAACAATTCTCAAGCAAATTTGCGAGTGCTGTTAATCTTAATGGGTTAGGAAGAAGGTTAAGGAGAGGTACTGAAGAAGGCAGCATTGAAAAAAATTTGTTTCTATGTGAAATCTAGAGAAAAAGAAGTCTGGGGTGTAAAATACACCCCACGCGCCCACTGAAGGGTTAAATAACCCACGAAAGGAAGAGGAACACAAAAAAAAGAACGAAAATACAAACGCATAATTAACTTAGAATAACATTTTATTGTATACTTAACAGGAACCCCAATGATTGACCGATGGTCTGGTGGTGGCAGGACATCCTCTGTCACGTTTCGAATGCTTGTGAGCGTATAGGTACAGGTCTGGACTACCGACAGCTTCTCTGTAAATGCTCAGAGGCGGCAGGGTATTCCCTACCCGGTTTTCCGGCGGTACGGATCAGGATGTGCCGAAACCGAAGACCCTCGGTAGAGGCAGGGACTCCTTACCTCGCTAGAGAGAGAGAGAGAGAGAGAGAGAGAGAGAGAGAGAGAGAGAGAGAGAGAAAGAACAAAATAGAGAAAGGATGAGAGAGAAAGAGGAGTATGTTTTGTAACTTTTTCTGAATTTAAAATTAATTATTAATACTTTTGTATACCTTTAAATTTACCATTTATTTTTACGATTTTCTAGGTTGTGACAATATTGCTACAAGATTACAATTCTGTAGAAAGGGAATGAGAACAAAGGAAAAATGAGAGCAACATTGACAAGAAGAATAAATAAGAGAAAATACGAGAACGTCTAGAAATAAAAAAACGAGAGAGAAAATAAAAAAAATGGATTTATATGATAAAAAGTAATTGATCTAATATGCTAGAAGAATTTATAAAGGAATTTATATAGGTAAAAAAGAATACTCTTAACCTTAACCTTACTATAACATTGAGACATATAAATTTCTCTCTCTTTCTTTCACACTTGCGTTTCTCACGATTTTGCATTCTTTCTAACTCTATTTTTCTCAGTTGGTTTTTCTCTGGAAAATACAGATAAATACTAAATACTAAGAAATAAAAAAGCAAAAGAGACAGTGATAAAGAGAGAAAGAGGAATCGAGAAAATGATAGAAAAATAGAAAGAAAAAGGAGAGGAAAGGAGTAATAAAAAGAAAGAAAGTAAGAATGAGAACGAGAGAAGAGTGAGAAAAAATATGAATGAAAGAGGAAAATAGAGAAAGCACGAGAAAGGTTGAGAAAGAGAGAGGAGTACATTTTGTAACTTTTCCTGAATTTAAAATAAATTATTAATATTTGCGTATGCCTTTAGTTTTTGCGCATTGCAAAAACAATTAAATTCATTTTTCTTATTACAAGGAAGACAAAATTAATTAAAATGCAATACATATTGAAAATGTACGAAAATGTTAAAAGATTGATGAGCAATCAGATAATATTAACACTTTAACATTCTCATCAATAAGTTATATTGTTTTCTAATTAATTTTGCTTCTCTTGTAAAAGGAAAAATGAAATAGTTCTAGTCACTATTCGAAATTATAATGGGATCACCACTATTTCCAGTCATAGCGGATATTGTCATGCAAGATCTAGAAGAGCAGTCGTTAACGAGGGCCGATATGCAGATCTTTTATTTTTCGATATGTGGATATTGTGCTGGCTGCTCTTTCAGAGAAAATTTCTCACCTATTTGACATATTCAATAACTACCACGAACGTCTGAAGTTCACATTAGAATTAGAAAAAAAAACAGATAAACGACTGCTCCTCTAGATCTTGCATGACAATATCCGCTATGACTGGACATAGTCCAGATAATCCAGCAGATATCTGTTTTTTTCTAATTCTAATGTGAACTGCAGACGTTCGTGGTAGTCATTGAATATGTCAAATAGGTGAGAAATTTTCTCTGAAAGAGCAGCCAGCACAATATCCACATATTGAAAAATAAAAGATCTGCATATCGGCCCTCGTTAACGACTGCTCCTCTAGATCTTGCATGACAATATCCGCTATGACTGGAGATAGTGGAGATCCCATTATGATTTCGAAAAGTGACTAGAACCATTTTATCTTCCCTTTTACAGGAGAAGCAAAAATTATTTAGAAAACAATATAACTTATTGATGAGAATGTTAAAGTGTTAATATTATCTGATAGCTCATCAATCTTTTAATTTTAACATTTTTGTACATTTTCAATATGTATTGCATTTTAATTAATTTTGTCTTCCTTGTAAAAAGAAAGATGAATTTAATTGTTTTTGCAATGCGCAAAAACTAAAGGCATACAAAAGTATTAATAATTTATTTTAAATTCAGGAAAAGTTACAAAATGTACTCCTCTTTCTCTCTCATCCTTTCTCGTGCTTTCTCTACTTTCCTCTCTCATTCATATTTTTTCTCACTCTTCTCTCGTTCTCATTCTTACTTTCTTTTATTAGTGTTGCCTGAGCAATTAGGAAACAGGATAGTGCTAGTAGGAAATAGGAATGAGAGGCGAACAAGACAGGCGAGTAACATTGTGATACAATTTAGAAGAACAAGGAACGCGCAAAATAGTCTATTTTACAAAGGTATACAAATGTATGCCATCAGAACTAAAACAATGTGATGAACTTGCAATATTTAAGCGTATGTTAAAAGAATATATATATATTATTATATCTCAGTTAAATAGTTTGTAAGACACTCTATGTATAACAAAATAGCTGAGAAAGCTAAATGAATGTCAATCAATCAATCAATCTTTCTTTTCATTACTGCTTTCCTCTCCTTTTTCTCTCTATTTTTCTATCATTTTCTCGATTCCTCTTTTTCTCTTTATCACTGTCTCTTTTGCTTTTTTATTTCTTAATATTTAGTATTTATCTGTATTTTCCAGAGAAAAATCAACTGAGAAAAATAGAGTTAGAAAAAACGCAAAATCATGAGAAACGCAAGTGTGAATGAAAGAGAGAGAAATTTATATGTCCCAATATTGTAGTATAAGGTTAAGAGTATTCTTTTTTACCTATATAAATTCCTTTATAAATTTTTTAACATATTAGATCAATTTTTTTTTATCATATAAATCCATCTTTTCTGATTTTCTCTCTCTTTCTCTCTGGTTTTTTATTTCTTGACGTTTTCGTATTTTCTCTTATTTATTCTTCTTGTCACTCTCATTTTTCCTTTATTCTCAATCCCTTTCTACAGAATTGTAATCTTGTAGCAATATTGTCACAACCTAGAAAATCGTAAAAACAGATAGTAAATTTAAAGGCATACAAAAGTATTAATAATTAATTAAGAATTATCAATAATAACTTAACTATTAACTGGCATCATAAAGAGACGTTCTCAGGCAGATATCTTTCTTTTTTCTCGAATCATCCTATGTGCCACAAAATTAGAACTATTTATAATTTGTTGATAAGGCGATTTTGCTATCATATTCCCTTTTTTATGACAAGAATTTAAAATACTGTATTGAGAACTTCCTTAATAACTGCTTTGGATCTAATATTTAAAACAATAAACAACAAATTACGAAAACTGTTAAATGATGCATCAGCAGTATCGGGAAAAAAAAATTTGATGGTACTGAGGATGAGAATGAGGGGAAAGATGGAAAGCTTTTTGTCGTTCCGTATGTTAGAGGTATAACGGAGTCTGTAATACATAGCATAGATAAAAAAGATGATTTAACCTTCGGTTATAGAGTCCTTAACAATTTCAAAAAGTTTGTCAATACACACAAAGACCCCACCCCTCACGCAATGAATAATGATGTAATCTATAAAATCAAATGTTGTGATTGCGATGCATCTTATGTCGGGTAAACCAAGAGGCAACTCAAAACCAGAATCAAGAAACATATGCCAATCGTCAAATCACACAATGAAAAACACTCCGTAATACTCGAACACATGGAGGAATTTGATCATACATTTGATTGGAAGAATGTTGAAAGTCTTGATTCTGAATATAATCATCATAAAAGACTTATTTCGGAAATGATTCACGTAAAAGAACAAAGGAATGGGCTAAATTATATTACAGATCTTAATTTGCTTGACAAAGCATATTTTGATATCCTTGTCGAACTTGATAAAAACAATTATAACTGATTTTTATTTATTTATTATTCCGAAGGTTGCTTTGTAAATGTACATCTCACGTGTCGTCCGTCTGTCAATTGTACAGGAGCTACATTTTTGATTGGAAGAATTTTATATATTACCGGACATAATGTAAAGTTCAAACGTTTTTTATTTTTTATATAATTTTTGACAGATTCAATCTCATTATATTTTATTCAATCGACTGAAGAAGACTCCGAATCAGACTCCGTGAGTCAGAAACGTTTTATTTTATATTAAACACAAAATGATATTTTTTCTTCTCGTGTACCTTCCTTTTTTTCTTTTTGTTGCTTTCTTTTTATTTTAGCTATTTTTTGCAATATTTAATTTTTTTATTTAATTATTTATTTATTATTTATTATGGAAGTATGCGATGAGTCTAAGAAGAGATCCAAGCAAAATTCTCTAAAGTTTGGCCCAGCGACGATCGTTTCAAATCTCGAATACGTCAAGTATCATCGGATGATACCCTTTTTTATTGCGATGTGTGCAAAGAGAAATCATGCTCATCGCATGTTTCCAGGCATGCAGGATTCTAAGCGTCACCAAAGCAATATTATACTTACTCGATCACTCTATCATATATATCGACACGCAGAATCTAAAATGCACAACGAGAAATCTAAGAAAAGTGACATAACGAATAAATGAAACGATGATTTGAATACGCAAAATTCTGATGAACCATTTTCAACATTCGATGAACGAAAAAATCAGCGGAAATAAGATATGCCGCACTGATTAATGAATATAATATTCCTTTTTATTTAGCATTAAACATTCTCTGTTTCTTCCAAGACATAGGAAGAGATCCTAAAATCTTGGAAAGTATGAATATTGGTCGAACGAAGTGTCGAAACATAATTTCAAATGTTTTATGTCCGGTCAAGACAGAACATGTTGCTGACACTATTCGAAATTCGAGATTTTCCGTCTTTATTGATGAAACATCGGATTTAACTAATGAAAAATGGATGATGTTTCTCGTTCGATTTATTGATCCCGAAACTTTAGATATTCGATCGCAATTGGTAAAATTAATTAACATGGATGCAAAAGATAGTACAGTGCAGAAAAATTATTCAAAGCTTTTGATTCCGAAAGACTTCAGATTCCGTTTTTAAATATCATTGCTCTAATCATGACTCTCCTTTGTGAAGGTGATCAGACGTATCTTACTCCGGGAGTCGTGTGAATATTGTAGGATAATTCGAGAATGGTAGGCAAATTAGAGAACTTGCTGTTGGTAACAAATACATTTAATTGATCCTAATTATACAGTTGATTATTATAATTGTTTGGTCAGGCTAAACGAACCGCGGAGGCCTGCGCGCACTCGTTACGAATCTTTTGTTTCGCGCGTCTCCAGCAACATTTTGTCGTCTCAAAGCGTTACAACCTTCTGTCTTCTCGCGATCGGCCTCTCGTCTTAAAAGCCAACTCCTATCATGCACGTCGTGTATGATCATCTTACGAATAAATATGTTTACGCGGGTCAATGATCGAATTATCATGTGGCCTAATTGGAATACGTGGAATAATTACATCCCTACAATATAACTGCGTTATACGTGTGATTTGTAATTGTGAATCAGAGACATTTGTACTTCCACCAGTAAATTAAGGGATCATTCCAGTTTGCAGCGTTAAAAAAATGGTGATTTTTGAGAATTTTTTTTCTCAAAAACTACAAAAGCTTTTAACATAAGACTTTTTACGGTGCTTTTTTATCTTTAAACTTGAAAAAAAATTTATAACCAAGAATACATTTTAATGCCTTTGTAATCAAAGTGGATGACTCAAGAAGTAGATAGTTCATTGGCGTAGTAGATATCTTCACTTTGCAACATTTGGAACAACAGAAACAAAAATCGAAAAGATTCTTAAATTATTAGTCAATGGCTATAGCCGGAACTAGAAAAAATTAATTTCATCAAAAATTAACAAAATGGCAGACATTTGAAAAAAAGATGGAAAAAAATGCATTTTTTTCCAGTCATTTATTGGCTGCCATTTTGTTATTTTTTAATGAAATTAGTTTTTTCTAGGCTATAATTTTGACTAATAATTTAAGAATCTTTTTTTTTGTTTTAGATGTTCCAAAGTGAAGATATCTACTACGCCATCTATTTTTGAGGCGTCCACTTTGGTTACAAACAAGGCGTAAAAAATGTATTTTTGGTTAAAAAAAAATTTTTTATTAAGTTTATAGATAAAAAAAGCGTCGTAAAAAGTCTATGTTAAAAGCTTTTGTAGTTTTTGAGAAAAAAATTTCGGAAAATCACCTCCTCTTTTAACGCTGCAAACTGGAATGACCCCTTAAAGTGGTCAATAATTGTTGTGTGACAATATAAACCATTGTGTGATTTCTTTTATCGATTTCCCATCCTGAATTTCCGGAAATCGCGGTGTTCAGAAGGCGCTTCGCGTCTGATCACGTGAACACATTTGAATCGGGTTACGGTTGGCGGAGTAACTGAGTTATAACGGAACTGTTAATAATTAATATCAATTATTATACGGGAGAACAGTTCCGGCAGGTCAAGATCAAAATATGAAACGATCTTTCAGTCAAATTCTACCTTGTCTGCTTATTGTGTCCAGTTACTGACAGCGATGCAAGCTGAGCCAGATGGATGGCTGTTCCTGCTCCAATTCGTGTACTAGTCCCTGTTATTACAGACAACTTTCCCCTCGAAGGATATCTGACGAAGTGAACAACGTTCTTCAATAAACAGTAACATTACATCACTATTTTAATTTTCCACTTAACAATATACATGTAATCATGGGCGCAGCCGAGTGGAACGGGAAAGGAAGGACAGATGGTTGATCACTTTTCACAGGAGTAGTAATTTAAAAAAGGTGAATAAACATATGTACCTGATGCATGTAATGTAACAATGCGAATGTTATGATAGGAAGACATTCACCTTTAAAAAAAAAACTCGAATCAAAATGCCCAAATTTATTAACATTTAGGGTAATCCCGGATAAGATGGCCATAGTTTTTTAAAATGCAAAAAAACATATCTTTATTTTTAATATTTTTTAATACCATTTAGCATATGGCTTCATTGAAGCTTAAGGTACATAATACTATTGAGATATAAAAAAAAATAATTCACAGAAATTTTATATTATTATAATATTGCAACATAAGCATTGGCCATCTTATTTGACTTCTAAGGAAAAGATGACCATAGTATTATGGAGGGTAAATAATATATATATATTTCATGTTAAAAACGTATCTAATCTTTTATAAAAATTTATAATTTTACATTTTTAATTTTTTTTTTTATAAAACATTGAATATATTATTTATAAAAACCAAAACGTGCATATAATACAAAATGAGTCATAATAGTAGCTTTTCCGCACGTATAATAATAGGTAGAATAAATATTATGCCTTTATATGTAGGCTGAGATCAATCTTGGCTTTTGCAACGCAAAGCGCAAACGTGTGTGAAATCATTTTTCCCGAGAGTTTATTTAATATCTTGCAAATTAAAGTTTTATAAGACGCTCGAGCGCACGGGAGCATTCTTCTTTTTTTTCCGTTTTTAAACGTGTGTATATGTGAGATTGGTCCAGCTATAGGAATCACGTTCGGTAATTTATCCCGTCCATCACTAACCCAGACAGCCAGATGTCCCCGCAGGGGGGGGGGAGTACAACGGTCGGTATAAGGTATTATTTTAAATATTTGTATTACCCCTTCGTGCATAATGCCGCTAGCAGAAATTATCCAGCGGCACCCTCCGCACTCGGCCGCTCTCGGACGTAGACAATTTTCGATTTTACGTCTGATAGGATCTTTTCTCCTTTTGTGCGGCACAGTTGTCTGTTGCAGAAACGCGAAAAGTGTTTCCCCCGGAAGATTCACTACGCAAACGAGAAATCGAGGTGTGTTGTGCAAAAATCCCGCTGAATCCCCAACATGAATGATGGAAAGAATTCATTTTGTGCTCTTTCAATCTCTATTTCTTTAGATCATTTGTGTCAAACCGGCGACACGACGTGCGTCGTAGCGTAGTATTTTATGCCGAACGCTTCGTGAATGTTGCGAAATCAAACATGAAGGAAATTAAGAATGTATCGGAGGTTCAATCTTAAATAAAGCTGCATAAAATTTGAAGTACTTGAATATCTATGCCACATGCGTAGTAAATCTAGATGTAAGGAACTATAATTAGGGTCTTATTTTTAGAAAAGTACTTTTTATAATACAAATGTTTTTTCCAACATTATTTGTAGCACTGGTAGCATATTTTTGTCAGTTTACAATTTATTTCTTTAAAAAGGATGTAATGAAGGTAATTGAAACTTAGTAGATAGTTTCATCTATCCGTATACTACACGTACAAAAAAATTGAAAACGTTGGTACCATTTCTTCAATATTTTTATCCTTCAAAACCGTCTCCTTCCATAAGAATACGTGTAAAATCGGTGAAAATTAAAATCGTTATTACTTAGCAATTATTTAGTGGATTCGTTTAAAGTTTTAAGTAGCAGTTTTTTTGTAGCACATCTGTAGAACTTTCTTCCATTAATCATGTCTATGAAAGTATTTTAACCCTCCGTCTGCAAACATGAGTCTTTTATGTCCAGAGTATATTTTTCACTATTCTACAATAAATAAAAATCTAAAAGAATTCTAATATGCTTGTGAAAGTTTTAACAAGAAATTCTTACCATTGCAGAAGCTGTATTATATTTTATTTATTTTTTATAAATGTAAATCAGAATAAAAAATTGAAGTGATTGATAGGGGCAGAGTGATTGACATCCTATTATATTTTTTTCCATAGCAGACTAACTGCTCATCGCGCGATTAACTTCCAGGTACTAAAGGAGAGAAGAACTTCTTTAGTATCTGGAAATTATTCGTGCAATGAGCAGTTAGTATGCTATAGGTAATAATATAACAGGATGTCAATCATTCTGCTCCTGTCAACCACGGTCCTCTATAAAATGTATATAAAAATAATTCACTTAACATTTTTAATAAATATCAAATATGGCTTACCATTTTTATTCTTTTTAAGAGATGCAAACTTTAAGTTATCTCAGGTGCATACTCTCATCATCATAGTACATCTCAGGTACATACATATACAACGGTTTATTTCCTTCAAATATTATATACGAAAAATAATTTCAATGTACAGTGTGCTTCCGCAACTTACACATCAGTAAGTCGGGTTGCCTATCTGCGTATTGGCAGGAGCATGCTTTACCCATGGGTAAATAAAATAAATAAATAAAAATACAAAATCTTCTGAGCCATTTTGCAAGGGAAACAAAAAAAGAAAATGAAACAAAGAAATCCGGAAGCGGAAGTGATACTGTTTATAAAAGTAAATGGTTTTGTTATGAAAGCATGATGTTTTTAAAGGATAGAAATAAGCCAAGAGGTACAATTGATACAGAAGTAAGTATTTAATTTCATTATATCACGTGTTAGGTTACTTATTTTTTTATAACGTGCTCGTATAAATTGTTGAATTTTAAAATAATGTTATATATATATATATATTTTTTGTATGTGTATAATGTAATGAATATATAATTTAATTTAATGAAAGTTAATAAGCCCTTCCGGTGAAGAGAAATATTCTTTGAATTTGTTTCTTACTGTCTCAGCAATAATTGAGTTTCTTCGTGGAACTCTAGGAAAATCATTAAATCCTGTAGGATTATCTTGCCTCCGAATTCCTGAAGTTATTTCACCAGTACTAGGACATTCGCTGTCAAATGTCCCTGGGGGAGTATAAATGTGCTTAGATGAACTCTTTCTAAGGAAGTTATGCAAACAAATAATTACTAATGTAATTTTCTTCGCAATTATCGGTTGTAATAACATTAGTTTTCGAAATATTCGAAAAACAGAAGAAATTATTCTGAAAGCGTTTTCTGACACTCTGCGTCCCCTGCTTAACCTGTAGTTAAAAATTCTTTTTTTCGACGTCTTATCATGTAATCCAGAAAATGGTTTCATAATATTCGGTTCAGAGGGAATGCATCATCCGCAAGGAAAACAAATGGAGTTTCAATATTTCTGCCCAGCAGGACGCAATTAGATGGAAGATTTATTGAACTATCATCTAACGTTTTCTTAAAATTGGTTTTATTAAATATACCACCATCTGATATTCTTCCTTGGCAGCCAACATTTGCATATATAAAATTATAGTTTGCGTCTATCACTGCAAATAAGACTAAACTAAAGGAGCTTTTATAATTATAAAATTCAGTGCCACTATTTAACGGTGCCTGCAAAGGAATGTGCTTCCCGTCCATTGCACCAACACAATTTGGGAAATTTCATTTATCATTAAAATTTTTGCAATATTTTTCCATTCAACTTCATTTTTGGGTATCGAAACAAATAAAAATTTGTATAGATAATAGATATAATAATTAATTTTTTCAAACGCTAAATATATCGAAGGAAGATGATGCAAATAATCTAGACAATAAACAAACTATTTGTGAAACTGAAGAAACGATTCTCAACAACAATATAAATCAGCAGAAAATAGCGAAGCTCTTGTAAAAAAAAAAAAGAAAATGTTTACATCACCGAAGGCATTATCATAAAAAAAATCCAAAATGGTGGATGAAGCATACGCGATTATGAAGGAAACGCATGCGGGAACAAACGCGAAAGAGATGAATATACTCTGTTTGGTGAACATATTGCTTTAAAAATCTAAAAACTTTCTTCTCCATATGCAAGAACTATTGTTCAACATATAATTAACACAAATTCTTTTTGAAGCAGAAATGGGTAAATACGATAATTCTAAAACATTTTCCTTCCCTCCCAATCAATATGCACCGTATCATGCACTTCCATGTGGACCTATACATAGCAATGCAGAATTCTCACATGCAAGTACTTCTGCTTCGCAGGGCTCTCATTTATTTGAAACTGTCTCTACTTCTTAGTAGATCGACACAATCGTCATACTCTTCCCCTCCAAATACTCCTTCCCCTGTTTCCCGAAATTCCCATTTATCCGGAACAAGTACAACATCCGACGTGGAGGATTCATTGGATTACTTTAAACTTTAAACTACTTTTATTAATAACTAACTATAATTTTTTATTGTATTAACTATTTTTTATTTGTAATACATGACAGTAAAATATATGATATATGATACGTGACAATAAAATTATTCTTAAAATTATTTTAAGTTACATTTGAAATTAATAAACTTACTTTCACACAATCCTGCAATGCTTTTATAAGTGCATCACACACTTCTGGAATTATCCTTGATATTACTTGTTTAGAAACTTTAAAAGTATATATCAAAGAATGATAAGAATCTCCTGATGCAAAGAATCGTAAATTAATAGCAAAACGTTTATTAATAGGAATAGCTTTTCTCCAATTTGTATCTCTTTTACTAATTTTTGGCCCAATTAGATTTAACAAGTTTTCAAATTCATAACTTGACATTCAGAAAAAATTTCTAAACCACTATTACATCGATATTCCAGTTGTAATTGATCCACATCGTCTAGTAGCAAATCGTTTATCACTGCCATTGTATCTTTTTTTAATGATAAGACTTGGTCTCACCCAGAACCTTCGTTTGCGAGATAATTTTGTTATAACTATAAAAGCAGCGGAGACACAAAGTATATCTTCTTCGTTGTACATTTTTACGTATACTGCTATCGTGTTTCTACCAAGCCACTGATGATCCATCGGCTTTCGACTTTTATCGATTGCAACTTTTGTCCATTGACTTTCCCGAGTGGCTTTGCCGATCGGCTGATTGGCTTCAGTGACTGGACGCGCCTCTTAATTCAAGCAGAAAGCACATATATCTTCAATATAATTCAAAATCAGCAAATTCAGTAGGTTATTTTATATATTTCAATTGCAGTAATAACATAATATTTTAAGTACTGAAACTTTCATATTTACATCCTGTGTTTGTTTTTTCACACTTTCAATTTTTATAATTTACTTGCCAGAAGAAATATACAGGGTGTCCCAGAATCGTGGAGCCAATTCTCGTGAGCAGGTAGAGCGGACGAAACTGAGTAGAAAAGTCCTCTACCATTTTGCAATTTTCGCAATAATTAACGAGATATTAATGTTTGAAAATCGTCGCACTAGGCCGGCCCTCCGCCGAATACAAGAGCGCGGCGAGATACCACCGCCCAGCGTCTTTGTTTCCAAGATTGCGAGGAGTTGTTTTTTACAAATGGCAAAAAACAGGGGGACAATCGCAGCTCAAAACCGCCGCTCGTAGGCATTGCTGAGTATTGTAAACAACTCCTCGCG
>VBVQ01005116.1:276-12595 GCA_011636635.1 Tetramorium simillimum | reverse complement strand
ATCGGGGGGTATTTATATACGAACACGCGAGATTTTGCGCGTATAATCGTTACATTAAAACGGTGTAACTTCGCGCCGATGACGTCCACATGTACGATTTATGAGCTTGTCCAATGAATTCATCTTCTAATTGTAAGCAAACGGTGAAACTTTATTCATTTCGATTTGTTTGTCCACGAGCGTATTTCCATTCATTAACGATTCAATTTGAGGCGTAATTTTTGTTTTTTGTTTTCAACACTCGCGACAAACACCAAATCTGACATATTTGAAAAATCTTTAAATAGCAAAATTTAGAGATATTTCAAGCTTAAATTTCACATTTTTAACTAAAAACATGATTTCACAAATAATCATTATTTCTTAATCGTATAATATATCTAATCATTATTATTATTATTATTATTATTATTATTATTATTCAACATTAACGCGTTTGCTAATTTTAGCCGTTATTAATTCCAGTTATTGCTAATCTATGAAAATTATCAAGATACATTTCAATAACTTTTACAAAGATATTTCAATAGTCACACAGAAAAATATATACTACCTATGAATAAATATACTTGCTCGAGTATTTGGTAATTTATATATCCGTAAATCTATCATAAAATTATCATAAGCGTCATTTACTTAAAATTTACTTAAAACATATTCTGGACTTCTGAAGAAAACTATTACTTAAACAAAATAAAATAAGTAATTGCTTTTCTCGTCTGTAGAATGATATTTTTCTGTGTGTATCCAAAAATTGCGGCAAGATATATTCGCACAATGTTTGCACATTTCATTATATTACATCTTTTTACTAATGTATTATCTTTTATATTTTAATTGTTTATGCGGCACAGGGGAAGTTCCGGAACGATGGTAAGGATACTTCTGTATATACCGTGTGTCGTTGAATTATTTTACGTTTGCGTTTCGCTCTCGCGTTTTCTCTTTTTCTCCCTGCCTCTTGTTCTCTATATGACGGTTTGTTTTGCTTGGGCTTCTCATAGGAAAGAAATGGCGAGGACTAACGCCGCAAGACAGAAGACCCTACGTTGAGGAAGCCGAGAGGCTTCGTGTCATACACATGCAGGAACACCCGAATTACAAGTACAGGCCGCGACGTAGGAAGCACGCGAAACGGACACCCGGTGCACCGTCCTCGCCTCCCTCGGCGACCAACACCGCAGGCAACAGGTCCAACCCTGCCGGTCCGGTGATTCATCATTCCATGTAAGTCGATACGGCCCATACTTTCCGCTAATGAAGGTACGTGCGAGCTAACCGCCGCGGTTAATTGAGAGATTCCGGCGAGATTTAAACGAAGCGCCGACCACGGCGCTTATGACTTCGACAATGTTAACATTGTACTCAAAATGTAGCAACATTTAAATGTGTCCCATATACTTGTCTTGACAAGGAGTATAAACGTATCGCATGTAATGCATTTAAGGTCCAAGATGGACAGTTACCAGGGCATGTCTCAGATCCCGTGGGGTGGCCATTCCCCGATCTCATCCCTGTATCATCAACAGCAGCAGCAAAGTATCCAGGAGTACAAATCAGAAAATAATTCGCTCTACGGCAGTCCTTACACGCCTATCATCCACAGTCCGGACATATCTCCGGTGGCCAGTCCCGAACCTGATGGTAAACTTTTCAAACCGAAAGTTATCGGATAATTAAATAAATTTAATAAGTGATTTAATAATATATTTCTGTGCCAAATTTGTATACTTTTTTCCAAACCAGTAAACTATGCTTCAATTCTTTAATTATTGTCTTAAAACACAACTCTTTTGAAAAAGTAAATCTATATAATTAAATTGATAAGCGATTTAATTTTTGATGTTAATAAGTATCGTATTAAGAACATTATAAGAATGTATTGTGAAAAACAAATAAATTTATTTTTAAGATTCTTATCTTACAAACAAACTAAAATACAATTATTTTATATAAATTAATAATGCAGTCAGAGATGATTTCTTGTGAAAGAATAAATAAAAAATTTCAGATTTTGTTTGAAAACAACACGACGTGATTAAAATTACGAAACAATTATATAAGTACGAAATAATTATCGAGATGATTTAATCAACCAGGTGACGGTGGTCATCTATCGTCCGCTCAAAATCCAGATCCAGAACGAGATTTGATGGAAGGTAGCTCGAAGCAACACGGAGACATGACTGATCAGACGAAACGATACACCTTTATGAGTAGCGACAATCAATTGCACACGGGTCACGCTAGTAACACTAGCATATCATCGTGTCAGAATTCCGGTGGTTACACGGATACCTTAACGTATAAAAAATCCGTACGTATTATCCGTATATATTTCTATGTTATGTTAGGGCTACAATCTTCTACAATCGTTTGTCGGGATATGGAAAAATAATATAAAAACATATTTAATTATCTGATCTAATTTAACTCCAATTTAATGGAACTGAATTTCGTTCTTTTTTTCATCTAAAATTTAAATCCAGTTTGTGATCTCTTCACGTCACACCGCATTATACCATGTCAAACCAGATCGAGCGACTCTCAGGCAATTATTATATCTCTCGTCATTCAGGTGGGCTATTTGAACTTCGAGAGACAATCCACGAGCATAGCTGCGGTGGGCATAGCGAACGGTATGATGGTGTCGTGCAATAAACTACGCTCCGGTTTCGACAACGTCGGCTCCGTCACGGGCACGTTTTATCCGCCGGTCGCTTCGCCGCACGATCAATCGCTGCAGCATTACAGCGGTACGCAGACGTCTAAGAGCACGACGAACTATTCGATGCAGCCTACCGTCGAGAGCAATTATAATCCAGTCCAATGCACCGGCAATCGACAACAGCCCATAGGGATTCGCGGGGCCGAAAATTGTCCCGGTAACGTTTTGCTCTCACTCACATTAAATTCAAAGGCTCGTAGAACTCGACTAGGAATAGAAGAAATCTGACAGAATCAGGAAACGCGACAGTATTACTCTTTACAAGAAAAAATATATAAGCAAGAGAAATGATTTGAAAATAATTACTCTTATGTTTTCTAAATGAAATACGTTCTCTCGAAAAAATGAGAATATTAAAGAAATATCGGGACTTTTCCTAACAAATCCGAAAGAATTAGAGTAGAATTTTCAACGAAACTTTATTTAGTTTCTCGATTTTTTTACTACGTCCTTGCTTAATCTCTAATTTCTTGCAGGTGCAGTGACACACCGATACCAAATGCCGCATCATCAGGAGTACCAGACGGACGCATCCTCCGGTAGCGGCCAGCAGCAGCACACGATTCTCGGCAGCCACATCGATCCCGGTATGAGCGCCGAGGATGATCAACAGCAGACACTCCAGCTGGAAAAATATTTCAAATATTCCCACCCGACGAGCGTGGCACACTCGAGCCTGTCCTCGCAGAGTATGTTGGACAGCAATCATAACTACGCCAGCGATCTGCGCTACTACGGGGCACCGCCGCAATCTCAGCTGGACATATCGAATTCTCAATGCATCGTCGACGATCAGCAGGGCAACAAAGATGCTCGTTGCCCTAACGTCGCGATCGGTCATACCATGGACCAGTATCATCCGGGATTGGAGGTGTCCAAATACACGGACCACTCAGTGACGCAACAACATCAGCAGTCGCAGCCACAGCCGCAGCAGCAACAGCAGCAGGGCATGGAACACGTGCCCAAGACCGACGACGATTTCAGTGTTATACTTGCGGACGTGCGCAAGACTTGCTACAGTAGTTAGTGTTTCTCCTTCTAGTGCACAGAACGACAGGTTTCGGGCTAGACTGACGTGCGAACTTCAGAGACTCTTCTTTCACGCGGTCGGGAAGAGCAGAACGCTTGTGTGCACATTTTACGTCATCACATTGGTTGGTGCTACTCGAAATCATTTTTACATCAAAGCATTTTTATCTCGTGATACGTTCTTCTCATTAACTTCAGAAACATATTTTGGTTCAAAATCTTCACAGGAGCAAAAGATTTTATTATTTGCAACTCAATTTGTTTAATTTCCAGCATGAACAATATTTAATTGCAATTTTATCTTTCGGAACTCTGTCTACGAGTATCTCCTGTGTATAAGCACGATCTCTAGTGGATTTCAGTACATACAACTGAAATTACATTCATACGAGTCAGTGGCGTACAATTGTCGCCTGTCAAGTTACGGTAAGCGAAATTGCGATAAAACTATGATACGAAAATATAATAATATGATACAAACAATGATAAGCTGCCTGATATGATGAATGTCATCAATTGCATTTCGTTTACAATGAGTATCGTTTTATTGAAATTTTTTACAAGATATTCAATTTCCTGGATTTCTATCTTATCTATCAGTCTTATATGAACACTTTAGGACTTGAGAAAACGTAATGATAGGCGGCTGATGGTGCACGGCTAGTGTAGCATTAAAATTGCAGAGAGAATTGTATACTCACATAGATGTCACATTATTTTGTCACGTTAGTTTCATTATCAAAGATAATACAGTAGCAGAGATATAATAGCGATAGCGAGAGATATTAAATTTATATTATTATATTAGGAAACTTTCACATGTCAAGAAATGTTTTGCATCAAGTAAGTCTTCTCGTATTTACTCCGAGATAGCAGCATTTTTTTGGTGCTACACCACTGTGAGCTTTATCGTCCAAAAGCTTGTTTATAATCGTTACAAACGATAATTTTACAATGTATGTTTTTGTTGTAAATAAATTTTCCTTTTCTTGCTCATCAGGGTGACATTTCTAGCAACTTGTGCAAACTGTACACCAAGTTTCGTAGAAATGCGAGTGGTGCAAAATGTCTTCGATGTGTATAGAGATGTAAAGAGAATTCTGGATAAAACTAAATTATTATTATACTATTATTATTTTGGTATTATTATACATATTACCTACTATTAATTAACGTTATTATTATTAATGTATCTTACTTAATAGAATCAATTATGAACAAATATTTATCTGCATATATTCTTCAAAGGATGTCCTCCCACAAAAAATATAGCATGCATTAATGCATTTTTCGTGTGGTGCATATCGTTTATTTTATTATGTATGTAGCGCACACGCATATGGTAGGTACACACAATATATGTATGAGACATGCATACATATATATGTTATATTGTAAAATATTATGTCTTATTCATATATCCACTGCATCTTCATTTAAAATAAATTTCTTATTGAGAAATTTGGTATACGATAAAATTATATAACTTTCCGAAAAAATTGATATCTCTTCCGCGAAATAACGTATTACGCAAATATATTTTAATCACGTATGTATATTAAAAAACGATCTTTCAGGATTACCACGGATTATCCATTAAAACACACACACATGTATGTATATTAATTCTTTTTATTAAATATATATAAAAAATATGTGTATAAGATACAACATTATGTGTAAAGCTGAAATCATACATAGTGTAGTGATACCCATAATTACATCAAAGGGGGTTGATACAATGATTAAACATTGACAAATATTTCTCATTTTCCATTATATAATTATGACACTTCTTGCGTCAGAAGGTTGTCTCAAATAGCTAGATATACGTAAAGTCTTTTACCAAATAAATATAATATATTTATTAAACAACAGGCACGTGAAGAAAACAAGTATTAAATAAATTATTAAATATTTCATAATATTCCCTCTATAATAGAATATTTATAAATATCTCTCCTTTCGTTACCTAGAAATTGTTATTGCACATATCGCCCTTTTTAATATCCGTCGCAAAGTCATTATCGTAACTAAAATGATTGGTTGATGCTAAAGTCGGATACACCAAATTAAGACTTTGAAATTAATCTCCAAGTCTTTCTGCTGAATCTATGTACATATTTCTATACAAATAATGTATTATTTACGAATTGATTCTGCCACATTTTATGTATTAATCCCCATTGATTTACACTAAATGTAATCGCATTGTGCGACGTTTGCTTTACCATTACAGTATGCTATGTATAAACAAGGCTAAAGTCGCTCGGTACAATTTATCAATTGTTCACAGCAGAACCGGGATCTTTACTGAGACAAAAAAGTAAAAAAAAAAATAAATTTTTTTAATAACAAAAATTCTTATTTGAAGTTATAATTTAAAATACAACTCCAAATAAGAATATAAAATCTCTTATTAACTTGTGCATGTTAGAAGAAAAATGAAGGTGGCAAGTAATTTTAGTGTCTTTCAATTCTGAATGAAAAGAAACATTGTTCATGTCGTAGAATCCTATACGTATTTAAACATTATGCCTGATATTAAAAAAAAACTCTTGAAATCGATTAGTAATAAATTTGATCGTTAAAATAATTTCAGTCGCTTAATCCCGGCTCTGTTCCAAAGGAATGCCGTAAATGCCTCGATTTATCACTATTTTTGCGGTCGTAGCAATCGTCTGCTAGAAGGACACGACAATAGTTAGCGAGGTCTATTTGGGGAATCGTGTCGAGTACATTCTCCTGGGCACCATTAACATATTGCATTATACATCTTCTATTTGCAGTATAGTGGTTGCTGACTAAAAATGACACCAAATACTGCTAGATGTTTATCGCAATTGTTTCGTGAACGTCGGATTACAAGCGTAAGTATACGTATGTATTGCCCTGATTCGAATGATTTCTCTCATACTGTAAATACAATGTATACGTGAGGGATTTCAGAGAGCAATGGCTTAACCATTATACGTTAAATGGACAGATTTTGCAGTCTTATTCAACAATGATTCGCTAGTTATATATCTTCATTTCATTGAAACGCGTGCAAAGACATTCGTTACAAATTGCAGATACTTAACGTATCAATATAAATTGATAATATTCCTATAAAGTCTCGCACGGTACTGCAAATCTTACGTAAACTGTACAATTTTCGGCTATTAACACGAATTTATTGTATATGTACACGAATTTATATGTCTAGATCATCAGGATCTATTATTATTTGTGTCTCCGCGTATATGTGTCTGCATTATGTACAATTATAACATATAATGTACACACATACAATGTGTATAAATGGCAGCTTTACAAATCACGTATAAAACTCTCTACGTACAAATTAGCTTGACGTTTTTGTTCGAGAAATGAAATAGAACATTTCTGTATTTTGAATGGATTATTTGTAACATATAGTCAGTACGAAAAATATTAGCTATATAATAATAGATAATACAAAAATTATCGGATATATAACTGGAATGATTTTACTTGTAGATGTAAGTAATATAACGATTGGGAATGTTACATAAATTTAATGGAAATAAATGTATCTATGAATAATATTCTGGAACACATAATTGCTAATCACAGAGAACAATGTTCTGCGCAATTCTATCTGTAAACGAACAGTTTTGCATTCTTTAAATTTTTTATATGGCAGAAAATCAAATTCTGCAAAAGTAGAAGAATTAACGGTAATATATCAAAATATTTTATTACAAATCTTGGAATGTACGGAAATAAAATTCTGATGTAAACTATAGATGTAAAAAAAGTTATAAATGTTACAAATATCCATTCAGTAAAATCTATATAATTACGTATTTGTATTCGATAAGATCTCCTAGAGAATAATAAATGAAATTTTTTAATATTTAGTGATTTTTTCTGTAGATGAGAATTAAATAAAACTTCTTTGTTCGTCATTTAATATAAACTTTTTGAAATGTAACCCACTTATTAATGTACAGTTCTTCAAAGATCTTCATAAATCTAATATACAATCTTGCAAAAATATTTTTGCTCGATTTGCTTTGGCTTTAATCACGATATAATCTAGAGTAAAATATATAAAACAAGAAAATTTTACATTCAAGTCAATTCACGAAAGAAAATTGTCAATAAATAAATTTTTAGTTTACGTTTACAAAAAAGTATATAAATTATCTATATATACATAAATTCAAATTAATAAAAAATATTAAAAGTTTTAGCTTGTTCTTTTTTGAGAATTCAGATTCGTATTTTAATTATCTAGAATAATTAGAAAATTTTTTCTGAGATATTTAATTTGTTTCTAGCATATTTCTCTATTGCGCTTTGTAAAGCGCTTATAACTCATATTCAAAATTACAATCTATAGTGTCCTTATATGTCATTCATCCCATAAACAGTTCTGTTTCATTTTAGAATAATATGAGAATATAAAACATTTCTTACAGGTTTTTATGCCACATCGATAAGTGCTTGCTACTTTTTTGCCGTCAGATTTTCCTTTGCAAAACTTTAGACCACATGGATACCACCCAATGCACAATTCGAGAGAGCACGTGCAAGGTGCCCAGAGATTTGACGTGTCAGCACATTTAGAGACCAGCAACGACCTTGTATCATTCATGCTTGATTGCGGCACATTTGTAAAGTTATATACAGCTGCCATGAGTAACTCTTCCGAGGAACCTAGGAATGCCACAAAAATTGATATTATCAAAACAACTAATATTACTGCAGCATATAATGTATACAAGATATTAATCGCATTGCATTTCGTTCATGGATAACTACCAGGTCTTTGAATCCACTGTTTTATATCGTCATTTCTAGTGTAAGTCGATCCAGCCGCTTCTGCGCACAGCGTGGTAACATGCTTCGAGATTTCCTTGGACTGAGAAACGTCCAGAAACAAGTCCATAGTATAATTGACATGGCCTCTGTCTTCTTCCGCTACGCGCACGGTACCCGGATTCTTCTGGCGCAGCTTGGACATCGCGTCGGACGATATAAAATCTACTTTGTAAAAATGATTCACGAAACACATGACTTGATACTGATTTTGCCCACGTTCCTCCTCGCCGAGTACCAGAGCTTTTATAACTTGAACTTCCTGTAAAAGCCATAATTGTTTGTGGAGATAAATCACAAAGAGATGCCTCTCTCTTTTCCCACAAGTTGTTTACGCTTGCAAAATAATTACATTTTTGAAGTCGATGAGTTGCGTGACCAGCGTGCCATCGGAACGTTGGAATTCAAGAGTGATCAGATCTTCTGTAACATTTGACGAGATTGTTTCTAGAAGAATATCACCACCCTGCGAATGAAATAAGTTTCTCATTAGTAATATTAATAATAGAGATAATTATCTCTATAATTAAGCTCTATTTATTCGCTAATAACATTTAACATCTGTGTTGAATTATATTTGAGGTTAACTCAGGGAACTGTATTTACGATCATTTTGTTGTAAATTTGTATAAATAATAAATTGTGAATGAAGTCGAAGCTGAACGGATATTACTGCAAGAGATTACCAGATTCTTTTACCTGATTTTTGACGTTTATGAGCAAATGTGTAGTGCATACACCGTATAAATACTGCAACACGATGCAGATCGCGAAAAACTCGTTGAGTCTCCTCATTGTCGCATTGTTAATCACTGTTAACGCTCGCCTACTCGTCCGAGCCGACGGCGACGAGCCGGAAAATTCGCGTAGAAAGGAAAAAAGAGATTACTCCATCGAGTATTATAACCTAATGCGTCAAACTGCTCCGCTCCTTTTTTTCCTCCTTCTCTTTCCCTCCTTTCCTCCCTCTCTCACTCTCTCTCTCTCTCTCTCTCATACACACTGCCTCTCCGTCCCTCTCTACCTTCGATGGCCTACATTTCAGTCCACCATGTTTTCCAAGCTCGGTCCAGTGTGGCCAATTCTACGTTGAAAGAAAATTCACTGGTTATCTTTTAAAAAAATTGACACAAAATTCGGATCTCGCTTTAGCCGCAATGAAGTTGGATACTAATGCGAAGCAAAAAGATCGTAGACAGCAAATGATTTATCTGAGTGCATCGGGAAGCAGAAATTCAAGATTTCAAATCGCGAAAATCAAGATTCTTGAAAATCGGCAAAGTAATAGAAGAATAATAATTAGTAAATTGCACTATTTAAAATTCTAGAAGACACGATTCGCAGAATTCGAGACTTTGAATCGCGAAAATCAAAAATTGATGAAAATATAATCAGCAATTAGGTTGCACCAATTACTTAAAATTTTAATAAACGCGATTTCGAGAACTTGGGACTTCAAGTTGCAAAAATTAAAAATCTCAAAAATCGAACCAAAAGAACATAATCAGCAAGGAAATTGTATTAAAATACCAAACATTTTTCAAAATTCCAAGAATATTGATTCCTCGAACTCGGAATTTTAAATCATAAATATTAAAAGTTTTACAAATTGACAAAGTATACTTGATATACAAATATTCTTGACGTACCGAAAAAAGGAGAGAAAAAGAAGAAAAAAATCATATGAAATTTGCGAACACACTCACGATAGAAAGGAAGATTAAAAATAAAAAAGTACACTTTTTAAAACCATATTTCTTGTTTATGTGATATTTAAATTTACATTTACATTCGTCGTTTTTTATTCGCAATTTTTATACTATTTTGAGCGCTGCACGAAACGGACACGCCATTTTCCTCGCTTAACCGCGCGGTCGATGATATTTCCTTCGAGGATTTACTGAGTACCGTGCCTTCCCTGAAAGTAAGGTGTGATAATTAAATGTCGAGAAACGCACAGAAGAAAACACTCACGAGAGTTGCAATTGCAACGCTGATAAAATTGACGGTGCCTCCGGCAAGCTCACAGGCTTCACGTCATATATTTTTAAATGAGCGTAAACGGGAATCTGCAAATAAAGAATACAATATAAAATATAATTGTCGATAATCGATAGCAAAAAAAATAGAGTATTAAGACAAATAGAGTATTAAGATAAAATTAGAATATTTTCTCTAATTTTCAGTAGCGAATGCATGCCGTTGAATCTTACGTGCAGCAAAGATGTATCCAGGGTTGTGGATGGTATGCAACTTGTTGGTAAATCAAGAAGTTGATAATGGTAACCAAGTATCGGAGACTGCAATGTTTTACCGAAAACTAAATCAAATTCATCGAGTTCTTCTCCCGATTTCGAATGACTTATGGAAGAAGCATCTTGAGCCTCCGCTTCTTTCTCGTTGGAAAGGTCTATAATAGCGATATTTATTAAATGCTCGTAAAGCGGCATGTATGGTGATATAATTTGGGTTTTTGCTTGTCATTGGTTTACCAGAATATAGCATAATGCAAATTACTGTTCCACCAAAATGTTAAAAATTGTGTTTGTACTCCAACTAGCTAGTTTACGAACTGATCTTGTGACATGTGAGACTCAATTGTTTGGTCGATAAATGGGCACGTTCAGCGGAAAAAGCAGCTCAGTGAGCGCTTAGAGTGATTCTTTAAAATGATTGGCTCTTACCTTTGGTTTTTCTTTGGATCGAAGTGTAGAAACCAATCGTATTAAAGAATCACAAAACGCTCACTGAGCAGCTTTTTCCGCTGAACGTGCCTAATGTTTTGTTGCCTTTCCAACGCGCGCTACGTAAAATTTACGTGTTATATTAATACTAGATGGAGTTAGACATAAATACTTTCTCATACACAAAAATATGCACAAGTGATTATAAAATAAGGGACAAAATATAAATATGTCACTTATTCTATCCTGTTCATTTATTGAATTGTTGTTCTGCTTACTAAATTTTTGGAAAATGAGAATGCCTTAGTAGGTAGCAATAAATTGAAACAAACATAATTAATCATTAAACGAAAGTGACTTAAGCTGGTAAATTTGAATTTTTCATTTTCGAGTTTTTTTCTTCACCAAGTAGTTTTAGTCATAGATGGACATTTTGTTTTTGACTATCCTTACATAATCTTGTCAGTTTTACCAGTCAAATAATACATTCATAATCAACAATAGTGGTGTTTCCCTGATTGTTTTAGTTTTAATTGATATTATACCTCGCAATGAATTCTTTATAGTAATTTTAATATAACAGTTATTAGCATCAAAAATTAAATCGATTATAGATTTAAATATGTAGATTTATTATTTTGATTCGAAGTTGTGTTTTAAGACGGACAAATAATCGGCCCGCATTTTTCTGATTGTGTGAAAATAAGTAGACAAAAATTTACGCTGAAATATTATTATTAGGCTACCAAGATCCAGCCCGGGCCAAAAATGGCCTCTTCCTCTATTTAATTGCATTCACATCTCCGTCCTATTTTTACTTACTTATACTTATACTTACTATTATTTAATATTGAGTGAGCCACGTTGGACTTTTCGCTCAGGCCATTTTGATAATTTTGTATTTATGTAGAAGAAATTATCATAAGTATCATAAGTCATATCTTATATAAATACACTACTCAAAAAAAAATAGGGAACGCTTTTCACATACCAAAAAAATGGGTTGTTTTCAAACTGCTGTAACTCG
>VBVQ01005115.1:0-12597 GCA_011636635.1 Tetramorium simillimum | reverse complement strand
TGTTAGTATCTCGCGGTAGCTTATGCGAAACTGAGCCCGAGCCGGGCATACTGGGCCTCGTTCGAGAGAGGGGCGTGAACGAGGACCAATCGCGCGCGATCAGGCGACTCCACGGACGAATCGCAACTTAACTCAAAAAACGATCGTGAAACTAAGGAGAGAGTCGGGAAAATTCCGCTCGAGACGCTCACAGCGTACTGGAATATTCCCGAATAATCCAAACGGAGTAAAACATAAAAATATGCCTACAGACAAAACTTTATATATAATATAATTATCGTTATACAATTCATTAATACAATCACTTGTAAGATTACAAAGCGACAAAGATATTCGAGTAGAGAAATGCTACAATAACTTTTTTTCTATCCCTTTATTTTACTCCTCAAAATGTTTTTCGTCCAAAAATTCACAGCGTTACTTTGAAGTATTTGTATGATTTTTCAAACTTTAGCAGACAAGGCAGTACGAGACGAGCGATGAAGGAATTTTCAAAATGCGTGTATATATAATAAAAATGTATGTAATGACAAAACGTAACTGAAAGAAAGTATGACACCTTGGAGAGCGATAAACAGTTATATACACACAACGATAAATGAAAACTCATAAACACACTGCGACTTGGGAACTTAGTTTTCCGTCAGCCAGCGAAAACTATCGGACGACTGAATACTAGTGCGCGCGCCGGCATAACATCATAGCTTATGACTATCAACTATTTTTATTATTCACTGCTTGAAGTACGTTACGGTGCTGCTTTCGCAACATTTTCCGATACCGTTCGTTGCAAGAATGCACACCAATAAAGTTGTTCTCGAACTATGCGCCGCGCAGCGCAGTCGTTCGTCGTGGTAATCAAGTAAAAAAAAAAAAAAAACACGATCTATATTTCAACTTTACACTTGGCTTCCGCTCGAAAAGCGCGGGGTTCATCAATGAGGAATTAATGGGGCGCCCGGCATATGATATTCGAGTATCGCTATGATAGAAACTGATTCACGAGATACGTCATCGTTAAATAAAATTCTGCATGGCTCTCCTCAAATATATACATCGGTACAACGAGTGCGCCGGCACACTCTATTTTCATGATGTTTAAAAAAATTTTTTTTAACGCGATAGGGAGCTAAAGCGCTCTCTTCTGCAGAGAGAAAGCGCGAGAGAGGCTGAGAGCGTTTACATAAAATATTATCGCGGAACAAAGGCAGACACCGACGAATAACATCGACGGCGCTTTTTGTTCAACACGCGACGATATATCTCGCGTTAATACCGGGTCGGCCCAGAAACTGGGACAATGTCGCGCGCGTAAAGCAACGAAAGCAACGAAATATGAGGCGGCAACCTGACGGCGAAAGCGCGCGGATAGATATCTACGAAGATAATTAAATTGAGATCGTATTATTATAACGAGATGGGAAGAGGTGAAATAGTCGGCGACTAAGGGATGAATAAAGGAGATAGAGTCGGCGAATGGGCCGGCCTGAATGGGCGAACTAAGCGCGCGATATATCGGACGATGACATTCTCTGTTACAGTCTCGCGGCATCACAATGCCCTAAATACGGCTACTCGAAGATTGTCGTCTTACGATATTATACAATCTCTATCCTTTGCATTCCGAACGAAAAATAGAGGCGGTAAAATCATGCCTGGAGAAGTGCGAGAGTCTACAAATGTTAATTAAGGATCTGCAATTCGCTTGATCTCGTAATATCGCCGATCTTCGCACTGTATTATGTAGACTAACAACTCCTACGGAAAATGAGATAATTCGAGCCGCTCGTCTGCGCTTTAAAAGTCGAGTGGCGAGGAATGCGTGGGAAGAAACCTACTCGAGACTTACAAAAGAACAGGAAGAAACTGAACTTTATTCTAAAGTCCCTTCCCTTCCACCGCCGGTGCTTGCACCTCGCCATTTTTATTCCCCTCTTTCTTTTTTACTCCTAATGTTTTCTACGAAGAGCAAACAGGACGAGCGCGAGCATCGTGGCGCTATAAATAAGTGATGCATTGCAAACAGGAAAAGAAAATACCTCTAAGGAAATACTGTGCAAAAAAAAAAAACAGTTTCGATTCGATTTAGCATATTCCACGTATGTATATAGAATCTACTAAATTTTGGAAATGCAATATAAATACATCCTGGGGGAAAGTTTAAAATTTTAGCTCTCGCGTTTCGAAAATTTATGGTCCGTATCTTTGACTTGCTTATGATCGATTTTTGTATTCTTTGATCTCTCACTTCACAATTCTTGTAATCCGGTGTCCTATTTTTCGTCGGAAAGTGTCTTGGGATTCTAGCAAGTAGTAATTTCAGCAACGGATGGCACTGGCGCACTGCCGCAAACCAAGTCTAAATATTTCAGACAATCCCCAAATGTATCGGCTTGGTTTGGTACCTCCCTCTCTCCCTCTCTCTCTCTCTCTTTCTCTGCACGTTTAATTATTCGCCATGCGGATACCGTGGGCACAGCACGAACAAAGCAAGAACGTAATTTTAGCTTGGCTAACAGTAACCTGACGATGTTACATGCTATTCTATTGACTCGGCTTTTACAGATGCGTCACGCATACGTGAACCCCTCGAAATTTTCGCAGAAACCGCGTTTAGTAGGTGTATCTCTTCCCTATGCGCGCAATGTATTCGCAAACGTGATCTAATTATTTAAATCGCGTACGTCATTGGGGCAGATCGATGCGGATGTACTTGTCGATATCGCGCGGCACACAAGTCCGTACGATATCGTCGTAACTACGGAATAAGATCGGCACGAAATTGTTATACGATACGCGGAGTCGTTTTAAACTCTCGTTGCCTAAAGTAAGTTCCAGTTTCCGCGTATATATCCGGATCCTTTTACTATAAGTTAATAACTAACTTTAACGGAACTATCGAGACGATTGCCCGGATACGTACGTATACCAGCAAGTTTCGTAAACTCGCACCTAGGAATGTATCTGGGAATGGAGAGATAATTGCTTCAAGGGCACGCATGTTTCAGTTCGCCAAGTCGAGACGATCTTCCCCCCCTCCCTCGCCGTCTCGGTCGACACAAAGTGAATTAAACGGATATTCGCGGCGGTTTGCTGCGAACAAGGATCGCCGTTAAGCAAGCACGAATTAACATCGCCGATGACATGCCGTAGAGCAATTGACGCGAGATACGAAGACACGAGCCAGTAACGCGAACAGCCACGAGCCGGCCGTGATCGAATGCTCGATCCTACTGCTCGCTTACGTTCCAATATTATCCCGGAAATTTGTCTTCCCCTCCGGCTAAGGAGTTTCTCTGATTTATAAAATGGGATAAGGCGAGACGTTTCGGGATAACAGATAAAATTTACCGACCATCTTTCATTCGTCGCTCACCCGGATTCCCGTGTAGCAATAGAGTTCCGCAAAATTGCTACGAGATAGAGGTATCGACGAATTACCCTGTCTCGCCATACGTGGGATATCGGTTGCTACAAGATTGGTATTTTACGAAAATAAAAAGTAATTTAGTCTCTCTCTCGAAAAACATAATATTGTACGCTTTATTTACCTAGTTCTTTCTCTCTCTTGTTTTATAATACATATAATTGCGCTGTTATACTGAAAACAAATTCTGGTTAAAAATAAACGAACCAGAAAAATTTTGTAGGATTGATCAAATATTTTGATTATTATAATAGGAATTCTGGTTATTGCACTGAGAAAATAAAAAATTTGTTGAAAAACGCAAAATATATTCCATCCAACTAAAATATTTAGTCCAATCAACTAAACATTATTACAATGACATAAAATATTATACAAATGAACTATACTTTTTTTAGTGCAACTAAAAAATTAACTAAAACAAAACTAAAATTGTTGAATCAATTGGGTTAAACAACTGTACAAATCTAATTCGTATAGAAATTATTTTTTTCTCAGTGTATAAATTATAAAGTATTGAGTTCCGTTATAATAACCAGAATATTTTATCAATCCTGCAAGATTTTCTGACTTGTTCGTTTTTAATCAAAACTTTTTCTCAGTGTATCAATTATTTAAAATTGCTTTGACGAGACTGACGTTATCTCGGTTAACATACTTAATTATTAGAACTCCGCGCAAACCGCTAACAACGAGGCCGCCGCATTAGTTGCATCGCGTTTTTATTATAATCCGATTAAACGCGGTGGTGGCCATGGTGACTTTTGTCCGCCATTTAATAATTGGTTTCCACGTTTGCAGTTAACAATCTGTTCATCGCGGCGCTAAAGCGGATTTCGTTCGTGCGCTCTCTCGTTGATTATCGATGAGCAGCGTTTCCGGTTAAACAGGAGGACGGTCATCGTGGAAGGCCGCGTATGCGCTTTTAAAAGCTCGTGAACATGTCGCGCGTATTGTGCGCAATTTATTTCATCCGCGAAATTTATAGCCCGTCGACACTAACGAATCGGAGAGCTATTTTTTCGGGTAAATGTATCGCGTCCGTTTTATCACGGATATTATACGACAAACGTCATTGTCTTACACGACTACATTATGTGTGTTATACATATATGTATATGCAGATATTTTCAGCCTTGTCTCGCTACGTCGTCTTTCGCCATATTTTCTCCCGTGGACTTTTTATCACTCTTTCCCTGACAGCTACATCTTTTTTATCTGTACACACGTCCCTAGCTGCCATATTTATGACGAAAAATATAGGTCGAATAACTCAAATGTGAGCCTCTTTGGTCCAAGTGGGTATCACGTACGAGTCGTTTCACGGACAACGTCCGTCGCAGGGAAAGTAGCGGGCTGCGCACCCACGGTTAAACGGAGTAACCGACTCTGCAAGGCTACGACGACGGTCTCTCGGCTGTGAAGCGGTGCATAAAAATGCACTTACTTAGCCGCATATAAATCGATCCGCTCGCTGTTTACGCCGCTATTCCGAGGTGGTGCATAAACTCACACTCCCTTGTACACCCCTGCCGAGCCACGCAACCACTCCGTCGTGCAACGATAGCGAGTAATGCCTTCGCGAAGGGAAAACACGGCGTGTTGAGCGTTAAACGTACGTAGATGCGCGAGACACTTTTCTTGACGAGATGCGGTCGTTACCGCATCGACACACTCGCATCAACGACGTCAAATGGCGTCACGAATACCGAATTCGAAATGCCTCGCACACCGAAACACGAGGAGAACGTTAGAATTTACGGGGGACACGGTAAACAGGGGGCGGGTCCGTACGTCATGATGCTTATCCCGGCGCTGCGGGATAACGTAGAGCCTTACCGAGAGAGCTCGCGTAAACCGTTCGGCTCTCGGCGATAAACGGATCTTACGTGTCGCTTCGATGACATTCCAACGGAGTTACTGCCCCGATGCGCGTTCCATATTGCATCTGTATCTGAGCTACGGAGCGGAGGAGGAGCCTGCACCGCCGTCCCGCTGGCAAGGATAGCCGTATTAGGCGCTTTATTAAGAGATTCGAGCCACGTACGGATGTAACGCGGCATCGTAATCCAACAAACGTACGTTCTATGGCGATGCAGTTAACCCACATTGCTACGGAACCATCCGCACCGTGGAGAAGGCCACGACTTCGTTAGCCGGCGCCATCGATAACGACAGCCGCAACCACGCGGAACCCGTAAACCGTAAAGATTGCAACGGGAAATAAGGTACATCCTTCCCTCGCAAAATTCTCTCACGCGAAATAGTTTACCCAAACGCGTTGACAGTAACTGTCGTATTTCCGAAAATAAAAGCTAAATAATTCAAATGTGTTGTGTTCCATCCATCATATCTGTACGTTGAAATAAAACATTAAAATGCTTTCTCGCTAATGTTGAGATGTTATTTACTCAATTTACAAATCAAAGGAAAATTTATCTCATTAAAGAATCATGATTCTCTAATATAGTGCGGAATACGGTATGTTAAGTTTCAGAGATATTCATAACTTATTAGTACGAAAAATCATCATATAATTACATTTCAAAAACAATTGTATAAACTTTACTTCTCGAGTATTATTTTTGATATGCTAATAAAATGAAAAATAAGCGTATTATGATGCAGAGTTTAGACACGCGCCTCACACTGCGCGCCGTTATATTTTTACATTTATGCGACATTTATAGCGAGATTGAAAAAATATAGTTAGAATTCCCAGTTGGCACGATCGCGAATACAAAAACAATCGCAACTATTTGCAAGTCTCAATATGCGAGAGTAAGGAGAGAAAAAGAGGGAGAGAGCATCTCTTGGGGAATTCGCCATCGAGCGGGTGCCGGAATGCGAACTCGCTAGGCAGCTCGAAGCTATTTTGGTTGTGATTATTTCGTGATCATATAAATCTTTCCCTTCCCCCTTCGCTACGATGAAACGGAGACGCAGCTTGACAATTTAAGTTACACGACGAGCCGGCATCCGCGTGCTAGTTTCGCCGCTGAAGAGCCGCGGATCTCGTACAAACATCTTCTTGGCACACACGCGTCTATTTGTGCGAGGTGTTTGAAAATTAAATGTCCTCGGTGCTGATCCCCTTCGTTAAAGCGACCACAATCGGTTTGTGTAATTTCCAGTTATAAATAATCTTCTATTTTAGGGCACTCTTCTAGAGAAAGACGACGAACGGTCGGGATTTTCGTCCATTGTTTTCTAAAAATACGAATTTTGTGACTTGCCAATTTCCACATCGAATCTAAAGCGATATATCTCTAATTTCATCTGTTTATAATGTCGCGTAATATACGACGTTATCACGTTGTATAACGCATTGTATTATTCATCATTTTATACCGGTAAAGTAATTGGGGCAAAATTATCGGAGCAATTTCCGATCTTTTGTCTCCAGAATATATTTCGAACTACCTGTATTTAATTAATTTTCGCATTACGTCAGCCCGCGCAATACGGATGTCGAAGTCGTACTAAAACGTTACTGCAGTGCACCATTATGTCAGCCAAATTCCCCGGACGACTCTTACAATTAGCTTAAGCAGCTTATAAGTATAACGGCCGTCAGTACCTGGGGCAGTTTATGCTGCTCCAGCACTTCTATTCTCCGCCCATGAGAGCCCTTAGGACACTATCTCGTATTTCTATCACGTACGATAGGTGACTGGGGATCGTGCCCGTTCGAACGCGATCGTCATCATGTGACCGTACGACACCATAACTTCAACACCCTGCGTCATCATATGTTTCAGTGATCTACGATACTTAGAGAAGACGAGACCGGAGAGATCCACAAGTTTTACGATCATCGTGGGGGAAAGGTGAGCAAAAAGCAGCTCGACGGATAAATTGTAGCAAATCGGACTACTCAGCGCATCTAAATCAAGAGGAACGAGTCTCTAAACTGTTCAATAAATATCGAGATACACGATTATTGCCAAGATGCGGAAAAAGCTTTCTATATAAATTCAGCCTTGATTCGTGATATCAAAAGTGAATCTCTGAATTATTCTTCAGCTGTTTCTTTATTATTTTCCAATTTGGTAACAGCCCATCCGATGATTCGTTTAATCTCGCTAAACGTCGTTGAAAAGAATCGAATAATTTCAAGCGCTTTCTGCTCCCGCTCCCGAGGGCGGTTTTGTGGTAAATACCGATACCTTTGCCAGGGAAAACAATGCGCCGCTCGTGGCCGCGAACGAAAGAGGAAGCGTGTACACGCCGAAGATAAATCTGGCCGAATGAACGCCAGGGGCTACCTCGCGTTACTGTTCTCTGCGTTGTAATTTTAAATATTTTTTTTTCTTGCTTTTTGGTCAGGACGCATAAAAAAAACTATACGAAAAGTGGACTCGGAAATTCAAAGCGATCGCGGATAGCCTCGGCTTCCGCCTGACTGTTGGAACATTTTTGCCATCTTTCTCGAGTATCTCCAGCTCGGAGAGATTTTAAGCTACGTTAGATATTTTTGGACATAAATCCGCGGAAATACGTTCGCGATTCACGATAAGACAATGGCTAGAGATTAAACATCTTGAGCCGACATTGTTCTCCGCATATGTTAATTATACTTTAAGTAAATATTGAAAAATAACTTGTTTTTTCAAATTTAAATGAGTACGTAAGTTAATGCAAGGATCATTTTTGCTGCTATTAGTCTGATTGGGTGAGCCGTATTTATTAACTTTGACTTAAAAATCTATGTCACTACGTAACCAACTGTGGCGTGAAAAATATGTAGAATGTAACGTAAATACACACGCGGTTTATTTAATTAAAATAGGACGGCAAATTAAATGGTGTAACAAACCTTTGAAAATTTCAAAGTTTCCATGGCTTCTCATTTTTCCAAGCTTCACAATGTCGTCAGCATTCCTTACTCTATTTGATTTACGTGATGGTTGAAACGAGGATCGCCAAAGCAAATTCAAGCATAACGAACTGCCGGCACTTATTCGCCAACGGGTTTTTTTCGAGCGCGAGTCAAAATCCCGCAGTTTTTCCGTATATACCTCGTGAACACTGACATTAGATTAATTAAACGCGAAAGAACGCCGAGCCATCGAAAACGGAGCGGATCGGCGGAAATAATAGCGCTGGCAAAGATAATGGAATAGAATGTAACAGGAGTAATGCAGTGTGATAGGTTTCATTGATGCCCTCGACTTAAATTGCAATGCGTTTCGTTGCGGAGGAAACAGAAATTTCCGGGATTCGTGATACAACTTACGGATCGAATATGCGTTTAATTAACGCGCTATCGCGCGTTCGGCGTTTATGGAGAGTTGCATCGTGTTACCGATATGCTTCGCTACCGGTGTCTTTCGCAAACAGCGTAAATTCCCCTTTTAAATGCGGAATCTCCCGCGGCCGCGTTATAGCTCGCATAATGCGGGCGTTAATGCGTGCGCGCCGATGTTAACGTGGGTGGACGCGCATCGTGCGCGCATATATATATATATATATATATATATATATATACATATATATATATATATCTACAATCCGGCTCTCATCGCGTGAAAGGATCGTGTAGAATCGATTAACGTCCGAGCCAAAGAGAGGACACGGCTCTGACCGATAGAAGTCTGGGTTAATGCCTGACAGAGATCGCAGATTGATTTTCCGGCACGACGCACGCCCCGGAATATTACAAAGGAGCGCGGAATTATGTTCGATACATTCCATTATAAATTCATTTTGTTTTTGAATATAAACAAGTTTCCATAATGTTTATAGAATAGTTTAACATCTAGTACAGCAGTTTTGTGATTTTCTGTTGTGCAATTAAAAATTTATTGTCACATATTAACAAAAAAGCTGAGATTATAAAAAAGACCCGTTGATAAAAAGAAATAATATCTTTTATGTATTATTCTGCAATTTAATGATATTAACGAAGTGATAAAAAAACAATGTAGCAAAAATATTTTGTAATCCAATTTTATGAAATTACATATTATTAGCAAATTTTTTGGTAAAAAATTTTTGTTTTTATCTTCCCTACATTATAGACTATAACATTTTTCGCAAAATATATGATTACATATACGCATCGATATTGGAAGTTTATAGAATATTAAAAACAGCATTGCGTTACATGATACTACTTTTCCTCACATTACACATATGTTATTGAAATACAATACATAATTGGATTATCATTCGACACTGGGATAACGCAGATGAAACAGGCCTATAATTTTATCGAAATGGTCGTAGAAGCTGATCGGGAAGCTCCGTTGGCGCGCAGCCGACTGACCCGCCAATCGATTGATTTGGATCCCGAGCGCGATCCCGGCGGACTAAATCATAACAGGTCCGCGTGTCGGGGCGGAGAGACTCGTGGCCCGTGTCTCGCGACGGCGTGGCGATTTTATTTCAAGCGATTTACGACGACTCGCCGAGAACGCCGCGCCGGGGTCGCGCCGTTAATAAGTTACGCGTATTCGACCCGAGTTGCAAGCCCGCGCGCGGCGCTAAAGATAGACACGCGTGGCGATCGGCGGTGCACACATCAAAGAAGAGGCGCGATTGTCCGCGGTATAAATAGAACGATCGAAAGTAACGTAACGCTTTCGCGCGTCGCTTCGTCCGCGCCTTCACCCTTTCCCTTCTCTCTCTCTCGTTCTCTCTCTTTCCCTCCTCCTGCAATCCCCGTTCGTCGATCGCGACGCGTTATAAATTCACGACTTTAACCATCGAAATCACACGCTCCATCTCGCTGACCATCGAACCCTTTGTACTCCGTCTCGCTTTCACACGAGAGCTATAACCGCCGATTTTGCACGCGATAGCGCCGTACTATCCGTCCGGTTGAGAACCCTCGATTGACCGATGGCAATTTCTGGACCAACACTGGACCCTCCCCCCCCCTCCCTGCGCCGTAGCGAGTGCCGCGGTTGTGTTAGCGGTCTCTTCGCTTTGGCGGAACGACCCTTCCGTCGTTTCGCAGTGAGTCAACTTGACCCCGGCGGCGGCACTTCTGGACCCTTCTCATCTCCCTCTCTCCTCTGCGGCGGCGCCGGCGGCGGAGTCGAGAGTTATCATTCGGCGACACACTACCCGGGGTAGCGTATGCTTAATCTTCGGATACGTAAATGGCGCTCATCAATTCTTACGCCCGAGTTCCTTGGGGGGAGATTATCGAGGAAGGGTGGACGAAAGGATGTTATCGTGAGAGCGAAACGGGGGTCAAATGCGGCCCTTCGAGCCTACGAAAAAGAAGCTTCTCGGACGATAATCTCAGCGATAATCGCCAACCGAAGAAAGAAACTGATCCTTCAAATAAGTCGGATTCGGAGCGAGCGAGCGAGCGCGGACAAACAGCAATTTGCAACGAGGGTCGCCGAACGCTTGCTTGATCCGGATTTTATATCGCTACTATTGACTCTTTAAATCTCTCGCGCGAAGAAAGTGACACACAAAATGAACGTGAAATTGTATACCGATCCCTTCTAAATGTGCCCCTTATATTATCAACGTCTCAGACTTCTCGCGAGAAGGAGAAAAATAAATGTACAATAAAATAGAAAGGAATATATATGCATCTGCGATCGATGAGAACTGCTGAGTGCGGAGTAAAGTGCGGACTGGCTGTTACCTGAGGGTAGTTTCTGATGAAACGAGCGGCGTCGTTTTCCCGTTACCGCATCACACAAGCGTGCGGTCCTTTTACTACCGTACTGCGCGAGGCGCACGCGGAGGGTCGAATCAACTGCCGAGCTGAAATGTAATCAAACGCCGCCGGGTTTATATCGAATGACCGTGGAGCCGAGCAAAACGCGCCGCGTGCAACAGCCGATGAATACCAGAGATAGCGGCCGGACAGTGTCGCGGAGAAATAATTTACGCGCAATTTTCCGGATTGAAAAAGGTTACCTCTAAGTGACATTTTATTGCATATTGTTCAGAGCATGTTTCTATCACGTAAAAACATTTGCGTGTACTAAGTATATTCATTGTACAAATTTTTTAAACGCTTCGCAGTCTTTTTTTTTTTTTAAGAATAGAAGAATCTTTCGCAAAGATTGACGCGGTTTGCCGAACATCTTTAATGTCACAAGTATACTCCATTTTCAACTTTAATCACAAGAATAAGAAATATAGAGGTACGAAGTAGTAAGACAGATTATACATTCCTCTGTTAAATAATGTTTTAAAAAAATGATATAATGTACATAGTAAAGTATATTTTGTACGAATGACGTGCAAATGATTAATCCAAACGGGTGTTTAAACAGACTGGAAAATTTTTCGACAGACTCTCTGTGTACCCCAAGCTTTTTCACACCGTAAATGGGACAAAAAGTGGCACAGAAAAAAGGCATGTGTTTCGAAAACATACGAGGGAATTGGAACTTTTTTAGAAGCTTTTTTCGCTGATACTTTTTCAGTAGAAAAAAAATGTTTCATCGCCTGTACCTTGTGATTATTATTGTGTTGAAACATGATGATCGATGAAGAACAGAAAATCTGCACGATCTCTCGAGCAACCGCCTCCGTGATAAATTGATAACGCTCTCCTTCTCCTTCCGTAAATTACATTCAAATGGAATAATTCATTTCATTCGCCGATGACTCGCGCAAATTACACTTGCCGTGCGATATGACCGCTCATTATGTCATCTGGCATAGGTAAGTAGGTAACGATGCGTGCATAGCAACCGATGTCGCAGTGGAACGTGACCACCTACGTTCCCACTTCTCGTCACGAAATACGTGGAGAATCTCTTTTGAAGTAGAACACGGATTCCCGAGTTGCACAGTTGTAAAACTACCGTGGCGATTCCTAGTTGAATAATACAGCCCAGTAAATTTTCTCATGACACTCGGTTAGGCGTGACGACGAAGAGAAACAATAGAGGAAGAGAAAGAGAGAAACGAGAATCGATCGATACACTTTGATGTGTGGAATAACTGCCGAAAAAGAAATAGAATCCTTTGAACTATAAAGGCAAGCCAGAAAATGTGTCTTGTATAAGTATTAAAAAACATTAATCCAACCTTATCAGCTTTATTTTTATATCATTTATTACTTGCAATGTTTCTTTAATATACCAGTAATGCTTATTTAAAATTAAGTGTTAATTAAAAAGAATTGAATAAAATGTTAATAGTAAATGCACATATATATATATATATATATATATATATATATA
>VBVQ01005114.1:0-12607 GCA_011636635.1 Tetramorium simillimum | reverse complement strand
TTATAACAATATTCTGTTTAAAAAAAAATTTTTTTTTTATTAGTTTTGGTTGAGAAGAAAGTGTTCTTAAAATTTGAAATAAAAATCTTCAATAGATTTCTTTAAAAAAATTCCCAAAGTTACACTTGATTCTTGGCCGTTTACATGAGGAGACCCCTTTAATCATGAAGCAAAACAATCGATGAAAGTGAGACCAAAGAGAAAAAGTCCGTTTTGTTATTAAAGAGTTCGATAATTAATATTAAAATTATTTTATTATTTTATTTATACTACCACTGTTGTATCTCACAATTTAAGTTCTTTCCATTATCTTTTATACAAACAAGCTCATTTTATTTTTATTGTTAATTGTATGATTTCTGCTCAATTTTCGGCTCAGTTTTCTAATATTTAGCCGTAAATTCTTAATCGTCTCCTGTACGCTTTACTTGCGTATATTGGTATTTTATTGCGTTTTTTTTATTGTGATAAATGTATTTGAAATGATATCTCGCGTCTCGCGTGCGCCGTTCGCACTCCTCGAAGCACGTGTTGCGATTAACCTGAGTGACTGTACGCTGCGTATGCCGCGTGCGCTAAAAATCAATACAGCAAAATCATACTAATAATTGTGCCGAAAGAATGCCGCACGCTATTTCCGTGCAGCTAAAACGACACATCTACTCACTTGACAAATTAATTTACCTTATTAGACTTCATTTTATTTGTAATATTTAATTTTATCATTAAATTAATTTTAATAATTAAATTCTAGTGCATTGTCACTTTGAGACTTCTTCTCAACGCGAATCCTGATCCGGCGGGCTAATCCGAGCCGATATAATGAAGGCAGATTGTTTCATGGCGCCCGAAGAAGGACTGTTTCATTCCGTACAGTAAAAAATGATGACAAGAGACAGGAAAATGTCGAAGAATTGGATTTATCGACACACGAAATCCAGGATAATAACCAAATTCGAAAATTTAGGGATCGGTAGCGAAGATATACACTGGACGAACTGCGTCATCGCCTGAGACCATTTGTCTCGCAAAACCCTGATACGTTTCAAATACCGCGCGGAATTATTACAACGAAGATAAGCACCCGGGGCGTTAATCTGTGGGCGCGAATATGTATCTCACCTTTCCCGCCCTTCCAATAATCACACATCGAAAACCTGCCCTCATATAACATGGAACAAGATTTACTCGTCAGCATGTGGCAGACTGTGGAAAATTCACCGCGCAATTCATCAGATTTCCAAATAGAGGAGGAGAAATTTTGTAAACACCAAGCAGATTTTAAAGAAACGGCGCCGGAGGACACGGTAATGGAAAATGAAAAATGCGTACCTCGAAATCGAAATAAACGACTGGAAATATTACACCGGTACCACGATGAACCGACCGCAGGCCATCGCAAAACGATCAACTATTGTTCAATTTATTTAAATGTTCTCGTGTAAATAATATTCTTTAATTTCGATAAAGGGCTTAGCGGAATAAGTATGTAAAATCTGCCCCCGCACGTATCAAATTGATGTCATTGATTGATATCAGTGTCTTATAACATTCCTATGAATTTTATCCCGAAAAAAATGTATTTTTGTAGGAGTTATAGAGGGTGAAAGTGAAATCGAAAATGTGAATTTTCTCGAAAACGGCTGAATCGATTTTGATGAAAAAAAATATATGTTATGTAAACCGGTAAGACTATATAAAAAAAATTGAAAAATTTTTTGGTAAAGAGAAACACCCTCAAAAAATTTTTTTAATTCTTTTTTTATGGTGAATTTTTTTTTAGGGTGATATTTTAGAGATACCACTTTCATATTTTTACAGAAATGTCTCAAAATTGTCTACTTTAACATATATTTTTTTCAAATTTTTTGATGTGGTGGAACATAGTTAAAAAAATGAAAATCATAGACGTTGTGTCACTGTGACTCATTTTTATCAAACTCGTGGCAACCGTCGACTTCGCTCGAGACACCTGACGTCACGGCGCGCGCGAAAACGCGTGTCTAGCCGCGCCGGAATTCCACGAATTGCTTCAATGAGACTCCTTCTATGAAAATGAATATATTCTTTAGTAAAACATTCACTATTCCTCGTAGATGAACTCTACGACATCGAGCCTCTATTTTTAGAATAAAATCTCGCACTCGCGAAGGGCGCGAATGCGATCTCATATAGGTATATAGAAATAAAATAACGTAATTTACGAACAATAGAGAGAGCCTCACCAATAAACAATAATTAAGTAAATTGTTTCTACTAATATTAATGTATAAAACTGGACTTTATAGATTTCATAAACTAAAATAACGAAATTGTAAAAGGCACAAGGCGTGGCCTGTGCAAATAATCCGTACCAATAAGGCACGTGATCGAGAGATGATCTACAACACTCTCTCGCCGCGCGACGTCACCAAGCGTTCGGTATAAAAGGCCCTCGATTTCGGGGCAGAGCTCGTATTTTCGCCTCGAATCTTCGGAAAGACATATCATAAGATTACGAACGAAATCATCTAAATCCCTCTTAAGAATCGAACAGTAAGGACATAGTTTCTGCGCGCTCCTATAGAATGTTCAGACACCGGGGACTTGGTCTCTCGCAACTCAGAATCATTTCGGACTTAGCCGCTAACAAGCGATATTGAAGAACATACTCGCCGCGCTCTATCAATCGTTACGGACTTAGCTGCGAGCGGAGAATTGTAAAAGAATTCTTTATAAAATATATCTCTTTTTCTATAATACGTTTTCCTTTTTTTTTTCTCTATGATTAAAATAATTGATACAGGAACTGCATCACCTCCTTCTCCTCTAGAGGCTGCGCGCTCCAATAGTGCTCTGACTCTCTTTCAATTTCCTTTCCCTCAGGAAGCTGCGCGCTCCTATAGAGCGCTCAGTATCATTCCTTTCATTCTCTCCTCCTTTCGGAACCCTACTCTCTTCACCAACTATGTAATATATATCCGATATTTTCGCGACTGTTATCAATCGATTTACTTACATTTAAATATCCCTATTACTATTATCTATTAAAAGAGAAAAATGGCGTCCATTAAACAGATATGGGCCGAAGTCGAAGAGGTGGCTGGCAGCACCAGCTTCGCAGATTAAATCGAGCACTCTATGCGCATAAGGAGTTCGACCCGTCCGTCTTCGACCGGGTCCGAGCCGCCTCACCCTCTAGGGCCGCTCCTAGTGACCTTGCGCCTCTTATTGAGGTACCGCAGGCTCTCCGGTTGCCTCCACCGGCTATTCCTCCGAAGATATTGGAGGAAATAATCGCAGAGATCTCGACGGTGCCAGTAGAAATACCGAAACCATTAAAATTGCCGATCTCTGACCAAAGGGCAGAAAAGGTGACCGCTAGACCTCTAAACAGGCTGCCTCCGCCCGACACATCAACAATACCGACGCGGAAGGCAACCCGACCTCGACCGGTGTCAGCGCAGGTCAAGAAAAGGGTTGACCAACCGGTACGTATACAGACCAACGACATACAGCACAAAAGGTGCACATAAGAACGCAAAACTACGTCAAATGGGAGATTATTAGAGAAAGCGTAAAATTTGTAATAGGAACGCCGCAAACCAACTCGCTCCCGATTCTCTAAAAATATTGCGTCGCCCATAGAATAACGCGGATGTAACAGTCCCCTTGCTTCTTACATGTCTTTATACTGTCGCACTATTTTTTTATAAAAAAAATAAAAGAATTCTATTAATCATTTTCACTATCACTCGTAATCACGGGAATTAAATTATTTTTCTTAAATAGGTCGCTCAATATTTCCACTGGTTTAAAAATTTTTGCCAAATACCTTGCATGAGATAAATAATATACAATAATTGCCGCAATATGAAAACAGTAGCCAATTGGTAATTAAATATTGCACATTCTGATAAAGATTGTTAATACACTGTAATCACCAATGCGACACGAAGTGGCGTCACGCGCCAGCGCCGGCCGCAGCGGTACTGCCTGAGGCACAGTGATGCAACGTCTATGATTTTCATTTTTTTAACTATGTTCCACCACATTAAAAAATTTGGAAAAAATGTATGTTAAAGTAGATAATTTGGAGATATTTCTGTAAAAATATGAAAGTAGTATCTCTAAAATATCACCCTAAAAAAATTCTAAAAGAATTTAAAAAATTTTTGAGGGTGTTTCTCTTTACCAAAAAATTTTTCAATTTTTTTTTTAAATAGTCCTACCGGTCTACATAATATATATTTTTTTCATCAAAATCGATTCAGCCATTTCGAGAAAATTCACTTTTTCGATTTCGCTTTCCCCCTCCATAACTCCTACAAAAATGTATTTTTTGAGATAAAATTTAGAGGAATGTTATATCACACTAATATCAACCTATGACATCAATTTCGGTTTGATACGTACGGAGGCAAATTTTACATACTTATTCCGCTAAGCTCTTTCTGTAAATGCAATTTTTTTTCATAATGCGACCGAGTATATTCTAGGATATATAAATCACAGACGCGAGCTCCGTCGGCTGAAAGAACCGCCGAGCATACCGAGGAAGCATACGAACTAATCCGTGTTAAAAATTCAATTTCTCTCTTTTTTTAGCTTTCTGGTTTTTTTTAACGAATAATAAAAAGAATTTGATTCTATTTAATGTTTTCCCTTTAAAATAAATATTATATATTAAAATAATAAATGGCGCGCGCGTAGCGCGTTGTTCTGGTATAACTAATTAATGCATTAGTATTTGCTGAACTTTCTAATTTATTTGTAATTAACATTAAAAAATTACCTTTTTAAAAAAGGGAAAAAATGCCAAGTGTGCGTGTCGATAAAAAAAGCTCTGTCATAATTACTAAAGTAATATAAAATATAAATAATATAAAAAAAATTTCGCCAATTATAGAAATTGATATTTATGTAAACTAGAAAGTTTATTTTTTTCAAAACACTTGGCGCTGCTGAAACGCTCAAACACATAATACCTTACACATAATACCTTACAAATCTAATTAAACTCCTATATTTGTAATATCTATATATATAATCGTTTATTCTGCAATTATCATTGTTTATTCTAAACTTAAATCTAATCGCATAAAATAGGCAATACACACACACGCACACGCACACGCACACACACACGCACCCACGCGCGCAGTTTGAGCTAATTGTAGTTCAAGGAAATCCTCCGGATCCTGCGACATCTCGTGCGAATGAGTTTATTAGTTTGAAAAATCGCTCAATAATAACGGCTTCGCCGTGCTACACGCATGCTATACGCATGAAAATGAAAATTAAAGTTAGAGTATTAATCCTTCCGAAGCTTTTCGACGCTTCTGATGTCGCGACGCTTGCCATTATTGCAGGATAAACAAATCAGCAGCCGCTGTGACTGTGATGGGGAGCGCATTAGGTTTGAAGGGATTTGGAAATTGAGAGCTCCTGTTACGAGGGGAAACGTTGCGCAGGGGAACGTGTGTTAAACAGCGAGGATGGATGGAAAGAGCACTGCTAACCCAAATTCAACAGCGAGGGCGGATGGAAAGAACACCACTAACACAATTTTCACTGATCAATACCTGAAGTATGCTCAATTGTTCGACACAACTGAAACCAATAATTTCAAATCTTTTGCATCGTGTATATGACAACGAGGATCTAATAAATTTAGCGTATAAAATCGTAGACACAGCAAAATGAATAACTGAGCATATTAATATGAACTTTCAAAATAAGTATATTTTACTGTTTTTACTATCAATAATAAAATTATTTTTTTAAAAAAGTTAAAAAAGACGTCAAGTGTACGCACCCATGAAAAACGAATTGTTATTGTACTCAACTATAAAAAATGTGATATCATTAAAAAATTACCTTTTTAAAACAAGATAAAAAAAGGTGCCAAGTGGGCGCATTGAATCGCATTTGGCATCTTTATTACCTTTTTTAAAAAGGTAATTTTTTTTACTGATAACACATATGTGCGTACTACCGCCGCGCGAATCGGATTTCGTGCCCGCAATTACTTGCAAACTCGAACTTCCAGCTCGATCGCAGCATTAAACTCAGACGCGTATCTGTGGCACACGGAGCTGCGGGATATTTATTAAAAACCGCTTACTAATTACACAGCGTTATTCCTTATCAAAAATTGAGTCGAAAGTCATTGACGAATCATTTTTCTCTGTAATGCTTAATAAAGCAGTAATTATTAAATAAAGTTAATACAATCAGCATCGTTCTTTAAACAGTATGCGGGCGTACTTCTGGCGTTCGATATCTGTTAGCGTTTAATATGTACCTGAATTAGATTGAATAACTCTCTTTAATAACGATTGCGATTCGCTGTCGGTTCAGTCTCTCTGGGTTAATTGAGTTCTAACTCCAGTAAAGAAATCGAGAACGGTTCTCAGAAATGCACTTTCATGATGTTAGCAACTCTAACGGCGCGATTCTCGACTACGGTTAATAATATTTTACGGTTTATACGGTTAATAATATAATTATTCCGCCTCTCTCTACATGGCGATATTAGGTATCTTACAATAGTTGGCATATACGGACTGTTTGAAAATGCGGTGAATTTGGCTCACGGATTTTTGGAGCAATTGGAACACTGAAGTCGATTGCTGCTTAACAAAAATTGCATGCATGTATGATGATACAGTGTTTATAAGTTATTATAAGTTGTAATCTCGTATAAGGGCACATTTGGCATTTTGATAATTGGATCGATCGAAATTACAAATTACTTAGATAATGAAGTGTCGAAGCTTTTATACTTTTTATAATTACTGTTTATAATAAATTCATAAGTTTTTAATAAAATAAGAAATCTTATGAATGGAAATATAAATTACGCGAAATGAATTTTCATAAAATATAAAAAGGGATAGTATCCCAATGAAATCTTTTTTACAGAATTACCTTACAGAAGGTACCAGGCCGCATGCTGCATATTCAGTGCATCGGCACGTATCGATCTCTTAGGTTTTTAGTATTTTCGTGCGTGAAAAATAATAAGGCTCAATTCCCGGAAAGCCTTCAGCGGGCGATTTACTAACGATAAGCGAACGAAATTGAATACGGACGTATGCCACCCAGTGATTCACGGTCATTCATAATGCGGGAAGACGGGATAATAGGACGCACGTGGAACAGCGTTTTCAAATCAGGCACGCATTTGTGAAATTGCGAGCTTTACGATCGAATTGCGCGAGCTCCTTTCCGCAAGTCTGCGGACTTTCCATGCAGGAACCGTTTAATTCGCTGGCGGGGGGGGGGGCGCATTTCTCCGACCTTGAATAACTTGGACGATAGCATGTCGTCGCGCATCGCAAACGGGAAGGCGCGCCGCGCGACTCTTAAGCCTATATGAGACTACAGATTGAGATTGAAATTAGACAAGAATTTGACCAATCAACACAATGTTCACAGAATTACTTCATATTTGCTTTGTTCTGATTGTTCAAATTCTAATCTAATCTTAGTCTCAATCCGTAATCAGATACAGGCTTTACGACACCGACGTGTCCTCGACCGTGAGCTTGCATCAAATATTCGCGCCGCACGCAGCGAGGAATTTGCGTCCGAAGCGGAGATCGCGGAAGTTCATCGGAAGTTTATCGAAAAATCCCCGCGTGTGCGTGCGCGTGGCGCGTACGCCCGACGCCCGCGCCGTTACATATAACAGCATGCATAATTAATCCCTTCGCAGTCAATGACGCATATATGCTAAAAAAAAGTCACTTTTGCTTTATGACGCATATGAGCGCATCTTGAAAAATTTATATTTATACTATTACGATTTGATTGTGCTTTGGTATTTATATGTTTTTGTGGTCGCTGAATTTGAATCTGATATCAGATTTTTCACTTTTGGCACGAAAAGTTATTTTTCGTCCAACTGTGAAGGGGTTAAAGCGTAATAACGCGTTGAACTGAACAAAGAAAAGCAGCGCCGTTTATGAATTACAGTTTTTGCTGTTTGCTCTTTGATTGTCAATTAGGGAATACCACGTGTCTCGTCGACACATGTAACCTAAAGTTACATTAAAATTGTTATAATAAATATTATTTTTGGTCATTTGTTTATAAAAAAAATCATTATTTTTTTTAAAACGTCCTCTATTCTATAAAATTTTTTTTTCTTGGCTAAATTTAGGTTCATGCAATGCGGAAGAACATATTTTAACGAAAATACTTTGGTTCGTTGGTTTCAGTTCATTACAAGGGCATTGCCCCGCGCGAAATTTAGAAGCCAACTTCGAGCACCGCCATTTTGTATTTTTTCTATAATAAAAAAATTTTTTCATATACATTTCATCATCAATATTATCATGCATGTCATTATGTTTCTTTAAATGTTTTTATAAAAAATTCTCCAAAAAAAAGGGTCAAAAGCATGAGCTTCCCACCTTTAAGATAATGTCTTCAAGATTTATATTCGATCAGATAATAAGCCAGCCATGTACACGATATTCTTATGATAGATTTGCCTTATGCGTGAAAGCATTTCGTTTTCAATGCACTTTCCAAAAGTGTGCCGAGCACAGAGGACAAATTCAGCTTATCGTTCCACTATCCGCACTTAGCGCAAGTGCCCTCGTCATCGTCGTAATCGTTATAATCCGCGAACAAACGCGCTTTCAGTATTACTCGAGGATACCGTTAGGCCCTTGATTCTACTCGGAATCCGCATTAGACGCGCTTATAGACACATTATAGATATATTCGTTGCCGTCCATCGTATTATCATACGATGGACGGCAACGAATATATCCGAGACTCCGAAAGTATCCGAGAATATATAACGAGACTCCGGGCCTCACCGATGCGTATCACTCAACCTTAAACACGTATTCATAGTCAGTTCTTATATTTAAGATCATCTTAAGTAAAGTCTTATATGGTTCTAAATCAATCACAGAGCCGCATTAGTATCTTAAGACGTTATTTAAGACGGCTTAAAATAAGAATTGACTATGAATACAGTTACTACTGTCCCACGGTATTTTTCGGTGGGTGTTTAGTAAAAGCACGTGGCCAGATTATTGACTGGCGATTGCAGATATATGTATACGCCACTGCTCGTTTGTATGCGTGCATCCCCCTTCCCCTTCCACCCACTACTAGGAAACCGTGGTGCTAGCGGCCGAGACTTTACATGAGCGACACAGTAAAATCCGGTGGGTCGCATGTAAATTTAAGGAAGCAGAGCGCCAAACTGTTTTTATAATGGCGTTGTTATTAAATAAAGATTTATTTCGAGTAATAATCCTAGGACAAGCATACTCAATATAAGATAGCTGTCAAACACGTTGGAAATATTTCAATTCACAGAATAATAACATGAGAAATAGATAGAAATATAAGGTGAAAAAATTGTCACGTAAAAATAATTTGATTTTTCTTTTCGTGTGCGTATGTACAAGTATACAGATATTTAAGCCCAGTTTATTTATTATGACGATAGAAAATAGTTATCTATTAATAAAAGATGCTTCTGGTAAATTTCATAATTAATCCGTTTACATTACTGTACTATACATACAAAATCTATATACTCTTACACACGGGAGCGTACTTTCTGCATACGAATTCTCACTCATAATAATGCGCGTATTATTACGAGAATCGACGTAGAGCATGAACTACGTCATTCGTATCTAAATAGTGTACCAAATATGGTCGGCAAAAATGAGAGAGATAGGATAGGCCAATCTCTCTATCTCTCTCTTTCTATTATACGTGATTACGTTGAATAGAAAATGATAGAGATTGGCCGCAAGCGCATCCTATCTCTCTCATTTTTGTCGACTATTTTTACACCTGGATGGCGCAGTCCATGCTCTATGTCGATGATTACAAATACGTAATATTGAATATGCTCGTGACACAGGCAGCGGCGTGTTTCCTCCTCTACCTTGCCGTCGCACAGCGCCGGTGACTAATGTATATTTGTGGATTTTGCTGGTAGTGTATTTTTACAGTATTTAATGGTCCAGCATATGTTGAATATAAATATACTCTTAGTTTTGGAATTTATTACCGTTTATTACAAACAAAAAAATGAGCTTTTTTGTAAAGCGTTCAAATAACCGTTATTATTTTTAGAATATTTCCCAAACTTTCTCGAGTAAATAAGTTTCTTTTCATGAATGCATGGATTTCTAAAATAATAACTGCATAGATTTTAAAGTCAGTTCGAGGGGAAAATTGGTCATTTTTGGAGTCCTTCCTTTGAGACGAGGTGAAGTAAAATTATAGGACATTTTTTTGCTTAAAAAATGAATCGTAAAATTTTTTTAAAATAATAAATACATTAACGAATAAATCTTTTTATATCTTATCTAGCATTGATATTTAAACGAATTAAACGTCTTCCTCTAACTTTAATCCTTATGTCAAGAACCTTATGTGATTTAACATATTATTCAATAACCAAGATACAGATTTACCTACATAAAGAAAATGTATATTTGTGGCATTATAAGAGGGGAAACCGGTTCTCTCAGATTATGATCAACATTTGTAGTACAAAAGAAGAGCCGAGAGATCGTTTGCAGGTATACTAGGCTATAAAGAATAGGAAACCTGGATACCTGGAAACCTGGATCTTGAACAAAGGCTACGGACGTGACGCATAAATACTGTGCTGCCGCTCTCAGCTCCAATATGCTCGAGCATTCGTCGACTATTGTCATCGATTCTACGAAGATCGGCGCTAATTCCCTGAACTCGAAATTAAGAAATACTTGCGAATTTCTTCGTCTCGATTTCGCTAATAACTTTTATTTTCCTGATATGGGACGATGTAACAGCCACAATATTATTATTTTTCCTATAAGTAAAATAACGATAATAATATTTTTTTTATATAATTCGTATAATCTTTCCGTTTAATTGCATTAGAGAGTGAGAATTTGATAACTTTGCAAGCAATTATTTTTGCGTAAACATTCTCCAAAATAAAAAACATATTACTTATCGAGTTTTCCTTCATGATGAACTTTCTCTTTTATCCTTAAGCAGCGTCTTATTGTCACTCTTAATATACTCCCTATTTGTGTATTACTCTGAATTACCCTATGTGCTACTTCATCTGGTCATAAGGCTGTCGCAGTCTCAAAAGTCTTTGTCGCACAGAGCTGAGCCAACTTCAACTTTCTACGACTGCGAGTAGCGCGTCGTATACTTTTAATGAGTGAAATGGAATTAGAGAAGTATTCCTGTGATAAGGAGATAATTGTTTTCGTCCGTTCCAACTCCTTTGCCACGACCATATAAAGATGTTAAATTTAATTTACAAAAACTGCAAGATTAAGAATAGCAGCCAGTCGTTTATTGTGGTTATGATCAATTTGGTACCCTGCGACTCACATATAGACATTCATCTAGCAACATATGCGACAAACTTTTCTGCGACACTATTACTTACGACATACGACATTTAGTCTATGCGACTATTGTACATACGTACACGAGGCTTTTAAGATCCTGTGATTGATAAAAATATCGCGAATATTCTTCTTTAATCTTGTGAAAGAAACACATTTGTTTGTCGTACGCTAATACATTCAAATCGTTCTCTTGTTATTAATAATGTTGAAAAATAATGAATGAAAAAAACGTATGAAAGGAAAAATTACAGGTAGCAGGAAAAGAAGAGAGATAACTAGGAGAGAAAGAGAAAAGGAATGAAAGGATGAATATGGACGAATTTAAACACATTTTACAAGGAACTTTTTGTTGAATGCAAAATGAGTTATTGATGATATGATAACGTTAAATAAAAACGAAAATTAAATAAAATTGAAAGCGAAAATTAATTGCAGAAGCTAGCCGAGTAATTGGTAAACACTGTCGTATATAGCGTTGCATGCGCGAGTCTCGAATGTGAGAGCGAGCTTGATCGGCTGACGCGAGCGATCGATATAATCGATCGCCTCCGTCAGCTGTGACATGGAAGCTGCGTCGCTAAGGAGTTGTTAATAGGAAGTTGATCCCTAGAGATTCTATAATAAGAGTTGCGACGATCGGGATCAAAAATGGCGGATAGAAAGAGATAAAAATATTTGCTCTTTTTCTCGCATGAACGTATGCGAGAAAACTCGTAAAAAAAACTCGTCTCTAATAGTCACATTTTCATCTGTCTCTTTCTTTTCTTCACTTTTCTTTTTACGAAAATCTACGAAGCTATCCGAAATATACCGAATGGATCATATATGTTGGTCCAATCAAAAGTCGGGATCCGATTGTCGCAACTCTTATTATAGGATCTCTAGTTGATCCCTGGACGTCGAATCGTTCGGACGTGCCAGGCGATTCTCCTGATTTTAATCCGCTGTATCAATACATAATAAAGAGCCTTGTTACGTCTAATAAATTGTGTGCTCATTTACGCGTTCGGTCACGAGTGAGTGTGTGCGAGTGTCAAAGGCGGCACGCGAGCGCAACAATATACAGGGTGAATTTTAGTTGTTGTACCCCCTTTCATAGTAAGATAGAAGAGACTAAGATAAGTAGAAAAGTCCTATACCATTTTGCAAAATTCGCAATAATAACCGAGATATTAATTGTTAAAAATTGGAAGAAAGGATAGACAGCGCGGTGCGCGAGA
>VBVQ01005113.1:0-12613 GCA_011636635.1 Tetramorium simillimum | reverse complement strand
GAAGGGGCACTTGCACCCCCCCTGAAAAATAGCAATTACCGTCGCATGCCAGGATGAAAGAAGACTGGTTTTTCTTTTTAGTTAAAATTAAAAATAATTAAATACATTTATTATTTTAAACTTTTAAAAAGCTTATTTTTACGAGTAATTATCTCAAACTGTACATTATAATCAATGTGGAAGTGACATTTTATGTTATGCCCCCTCCTGAAAAAAATCCTGCGGACGCCCTTGCATACAGCACGAAATTTAACAAAAAATTTAACATTTACATTTCGATCGTGTAATATGTATGAGATAAATGGATTCGAGATACCTACCCCGGCCTACGTCGCCGTGATCTTCCGCCATTTGCGTGAACGGCTTTCTCGCCCGGTTTCTGACCCGCGCGCGAACCGACCGAAAACTTACGCTTGATCTCCTTATTCGAACTATCGCGATGATCTCGCGCCCTACTCCCGGCGATCGCCACATCCGCGGCTTCATTTCGGATCGGAAAGCGGAGCGGAACGCGTAAATCGACGTAACGTAATTCGCGTAAATCGACGCGAAACGCGAAGCGGGACCGGGAACGGGAGCGAAACCCAGTGAGAAATGGTTCGTGAAATCAAATCGATGTCGATTCTATGTCGATTCGATATCTTTCGGGTCGAAAAGGCATCGCGTCGATGTCTTTTCGATCATCATTTCTCTGGGAACGTGATTGGACTGAAGATTGAAAGATTCGGATCGCGCCAACTTCACGTTGTTACGCGAAAATCCAACCCACATAACCCAAAAAACTTTACTGCAATGATTACTTGTTAAATATTTACGTTGACGTACTGTACGTTGATTGAACTGAACGCTGATAATTAATAATTAATCGACAATTAGAGGCACAAATGTCCATAATGCAAGAATGAGAGAACTGATAGACGGAATATTTCTCGATCAGAGTAGCACATATATACTGTGTAAGAACGTGACGCGTATTATCGAAGAACGATATGAGAAAAACTATTCGCGTCGGATTAATTAGCGCTTCGCGTAATAAAAGACGCGGCTCCAATTAGACATTCGCGTTATCGAACGAGCCGCGGGATAAATTTTCTGCGCGAAAATCGAGTGAGAAACGCGGTGCGATAACGCGCGTCTGAACTGACAAGTTGCGAACGCCGCGACGTGAACAGAGACAGAAAAGAAGGGAAAGAGAGAGAGAGAGAGGGAAGTCAAAATCACTGCTCTGTTCAAAATAAACAGAGAACGAGCTGTTTATACTTGCGACAACACATTGAATTGTCGCCAATCGCGATAAAACTGTACGCGAATTTAAATGTAGTGAATAAACTGGATATAAAGTGTTATCGCATTTATCTTGATACCATTAACACGTTGATTCTAATAGCATTTAATACTATACCTGACTAGCGTATTGCTGTACTTTAAATACGTAATTTTTCAATATATTAATACAATAATGTAATTTATATTTTAATAGATATTTATTGTTACAATTAAAAAAAAGATGAATGTAAGAAACAAAATGTTGTATTGTTGTCAAGAAGAAACAGTTATAGTCGTATACTTCAATTTAATTAGCGCATCGAAATAACGTTTTAAATTGTATAATTTCAATTCAGTTTTAATTCTCAAGTGTTATTAATGCAAGTGGTTTAAATTTTCATTGTTTCATTCTGTGTATAACTGATAAGTGGAACACTGAATTAGTCTGTAATCCTAAATAAATAGATAAAATAGGGGAAGTAACGATGGGAATATTTCATTATTATTGTTAACATGTATCTTGATGGTTTCTATCTTGATGGAAGTGATTAGCGTGGAAAACGACGGAAGGAATGAAATTAGAGATTCAAGATGTGATAGCCGTGAAATTTCGTAATTATATTTTTCAATATACGTTTCGTGGCAGTACATTAAATAGTTGCGGGTGCATTTATGACAATGATGTGTGTAGCTTAATAATCTCGAATAATTAAAATAGTAATAAAATAGAAACTCGTAGTGCCTTCGAATATCGCACAAATACCGATGTGATCAATTGCACGAGAAATGCATGTTGCAATTTATTCGCTCCCTAATGATACGCTAGAAAAAAATGCAAGGCTAAAATTCGCGTAATTCGTGAAAATCAATCTGGTAAATCAAAATCAGACATTAAATTTTATTAAAAAATATAATAAATAAAATTTTTAACGTGTGCTAATAAAATAATATTAATAATATATTAATTATATTTCATGTCAAAGTTAAATACGTTTCGTTAAATACATTTTCCGATCAATTATGCCATTAATCGGAATTTAGCGGAACGTATTTTATCAATAATTTCAAGAGCTGTTAGAATGTTTTATTAATCATTATTTATACAATGCATATTTTGGGAAAATAAACATAAAAGTAACATCGTAAGATACACTGTAACGTGAAGTATTGTATTTTTCTTTTAATTCTATTTCTGCAAATCACAAATGAAATAGATATAATAGATGTACAGTTAAATTTAGAGAATGGAATTGCATGATAAGAGATTTGCTTTCATACGAATATCATATCTATGTATATATATGTATAATATAATAATAATATATAATATAAATAGCTAGTCATAATATGCATCTTTTATTTTTGGCGTTCATCACGTTTCAAACCTACCAACTATCGTAAATTGCGCGTAGACTGGTAAGCTTATTACGACATTAAGAACAATACAACAAAACAAGAACGAGAAACAAAAAAGAAAGTAATTATTATCGTTTATTAACAAAATTCTAAAAGTCGGGATCCCGCGCTGGGAAACGCGAATAAATGAATGACGAGCGAACGAATCACAGTAACGACATTATTTTTATCATTTTACGAGTAATCAAGCCTTACACACACGTCATTACAATTATGTACACGATTTGTCGACAGACATCACACGAGCGCGATACAAAAATCGTCGGGAATCGCTGCAGCAAAAGTGAGACCACAGTTTTAGCAACGATCGAGCGACAAAGAGCGCGATGTTATGATTCTGACAATATTTCATAGTTGATAAGGTAAGTCAAGATTTGATCGAATCTCGATATTTCAATCCTTTTGTTATTTTTTTAAATTCTCCCATTTCAAAAGTTCCAATTTTCATATATGTATATATATATACTTTGCATATATTAATTTCGATATAATTTTAAATCAAAACATACTTTTGTGTTCTTAATTACTACAGAATTTCATTTCATATATATATATTCCATAATTTATAAACAAATATTACGTAAAAAAGCAATCTCTCTCCTCCGTTTAAAATAAGTAATTTTAAATCAATAATTCCGTGCACTTGAAACTGGCCTATTAGAAGCACAATGTTTTTGTTTTTTTTCAAACATCCTTCACTAATTTGATAAAATCAATAAAGCATTTCCGAAAGAATATTTTTCATTTTGATAAGGATGACAGTATCAATTCTTGCCTTCACCTTATCAACACCTACAAAAATAATTTTAATAATAGTCATCTTTCTGCGGCGCATGCACTCGTTTGTCAATTTTTCAGTGTCACATCTTATTGCTAATACAACGCAGCTCCTTTACAAAAATAATTATCTTCTCGCCTTTCCTTGAGTAAGTTCAATGTGCACTACGCTTATCCAGCATTCCAAAATCGCCCAATTCGTCGCCCTTTGTCTTCCGTTGCAAAAGTTCTTGCTCTCTATTAATACCAATCGCTAATCGTTAATCGCTAATCGCTCGAAAATGAAGCTACATCCTCCTAGTTATTCTCTACCTTAACCCTTTCGATCCTACATTGCACTCTTCAAGAAACTACTCCGTGTAACTTTTACTTTAAAATCGCATTTTTGTTTAGGACAAATTTTCTTTAGTTTAAAACGAGACAAGTACATATCAATAAATAAGCTAAGAATCGCCATGAGATTAATTTTCACGTTAACATATATCCTATTGAAGCCTCTTTCGCGTCATGAAACCGAAAGGGTTGATTAAATACTTTGTATATTTGCGCTTTACCTACAACTAGACTTACGTAGACATCCGATATAAAATAACCTACTTAAATGCATTTGGCATGTTTTGTTCTTAATTCCAAACTCGTCTACTTCAATTTCTGTCATCGTCAGTATTTGCTATTTATCCACTCAGTGCTGTTGACATAGTCATCTTTTAATCCCGGACAATTAAGGATTACATCATCAGCATCATTAGCATTCTCTATCGCGCGCAAGATTAATTATATATTATTCTTATACTCTAACTAAAAGGATAATATTTAAAAAAGGACGAATTGCAAACGGGATTTTAATAACTAGCAAATCCTCCAGATTAACTGCAGAAGTTAATACTGGTAAGTATACTTTTTGCAGATATGAATTTTTATCCAATTTTATTCTTAAAAATGTTTTGCACTTCGCAATTATATATCTGTCTTTGGTCTTCATCAGCTATTCAATCTTCAACAGTAATAAAAATTGTATCGAAATATAGATAAAAAAGAAGTTTTGCATTTTATATTAATCTGTGTTGGATAATCTACAGCATTCGAGGATCTCTTTCAGGATGGAATCAATGAAAAGTACTGCAATTGTATTTTTTAAATATACAATTAAAAATACAATTATTTTCCAATGATATTGTATCGATAGAATGTCTATAAAAGAAATATAACTAATAGTTTTGTATATTTAATTTTTTTTATCATAACTAATGACTTGAAATGACTTGAAAACTTTTGGAGAAAATATAAACTATGGATATTTGTGTAAGTATGTTGTAAATACAATACTTTTCGTTGATACCATTAGTTTGAAAGTTCAAAATCTAAAAATTATGAGATCGTGTCTTCCTTCGCAAAAGTTGTTTAGTATCATTCTATTTAGTCCTCCGTAATTTCAATTTAATAGAATTTAAAGCGACGCAAAAATTTTCTCAACGCGTACACATAGTCATTAAGAAAATAGTTTTTAACTTCAATGAAGCTCGTTTTTTCGATTGTTATGTAAGTGTCGATCAACTTAATGATTTAAAAGAATACCAATTATTTCATTTTTAAAGCGCTTGAACTTTGAATTTCGTCATTCTGGCGCGAATTAGTCGTACGTCAACGTTTACACGTCCACTCGACGAATTACCTCGATTCTTCGCCACTTGTTATCACTTCGCTCTGGTCGCGTTTAGTACGCCGCTTGTTCTTACGTGAATAGTTTGCCTAGTGGATTTGCTCCTACTAGCGATCGTCGAGGCGTCGATCACTGATCTCCGGTTCTTATCTACTTTTTCCACTCTCTCTATTTTATCTCCCTCTCCGTCCCTTCCCTTGTTCGTCTCAGATCGTTGAGTGCGACCTGTTGGCTTGTACGTAATCCTCCCGGTCTTCGCTTCACTCTCGTATGTCTTCCTCAACGGCTGCGGTGTATAATACAGACTAAACCGTTTTGTCCGCGTTGTCGGTTTCTGCCTTATTTCGTCGCGTAATTCATCCGTCGAGCTGAATTTCCGCGGTGTGACTTTATCGCCGCTGCTGCTGCTGCCGCCGACTCCCTCGGGCGATCTCTTCGTTACGCTTGGAGAAAAGCAACTGTATCTCTTGCTCTTGGCATTTCTGGGATCTATTTGACTCTTCCTATTAATGTATTTTTCATGCCGTAGCTTCACTGGCTCGTTCTTTGCGCATTTGCCGATTTCTTGAACCTTATTGAACGGACTGTTACAGTTCTTTTTTTCGGGCTGATTGTCCAATTTAGGTGACTTTAATGTATTCCACACAGCTATTCGGCTTTGTAGTATCCTCGTAGCAGATGTATTCTGATCTTGATTATTCGCGAGCTTTGAAGACATCTGTGATGAGTGATCCTTGAGACAGTTATTTCGATTCGTGTACCGGAAACTCACATTCTCGAAACTGTCAGTTGATTCCATACTTTGCGTTGAACTTGATTTTTCCCCGCGCACCAATCGCGCGAATTGAATGTTTACAAAGCTGTCGGAAGTCTCGATGTCATTACCGGTCGAACTGACGCCAGTCAGGCTGCCGTCACTCGACGTCGACGCAGTCGCGTTACTATTACGGAAGTCATCGCTGTCGAATCTGCTCTCACGGCTCATCTCATACAAATTCTTCTGGTTGCATTTATTTTGATTCATGATGGATTTATTCGTTGACTCGCAATTGGAGCGGAGATACTTTTTCATCGAGTTTCCATTTTTCCGATCGCCTCGATGAGTCTTGGGAGTTGTAACTATTTTCTCAGCTATTTCGTTGCAATAAATCGGCGAATTGCTACGATAATTGCACGTGTTCAAATTTTCTGGAATGCTATTAAGCGACGAAGTAGCGCTTTGCGATTCGAGACGGCGTCGCGGCGTTCTGTTATCGTTCAGATTATCTATTAAATCGTGCATCGATCGGCTCAGATTATTGATGTCTTTCAGACAATCGGAGCTAAGAAACACTAAATCATTTTCGTTGCTATTCCCGTTGGCAAAATCGATTTCGTCATGATTTCGCTCATCTGATTTTCTATGGGCATTGATAAATTCCGATACGTCGCAGCGATCAATATCATTCTTCCACTCAGTTCTTGCTGTGGTATCGTCGTCCTGTCGTTGACTGCGCTGCTTCTTGAAGTCGAACTCAAAGGTGGCCAATCTTATCGGCTTACGCTGCTGATTCCAGTATTGCTCCGCCGATGTGTCAATGGCTGTTGCTGTTGCTGCGGTCTGCTCGCCTCCTAGAAAGCTCTGCTGATATACAGAGGCGGGACAAAAGAAAAGAAAAAGCACTGCTACAGATACAGCAAACCACTACAAAAGCTTTCTTAGTTTTGTGTTCGAAATAAAGCCGACAAAGCGCGAAGAAAGCAAATTCAATCCCACCACGCTCATAACATGGAAATTGTGTTCAGCGCATAAAGCAAAAGATTATAACGAATTATTTAATTAAATTTAATTAAATAATTACATTTCTATAATATTTATGATACGTAACTTTTTTAGGAATTTACAAGCTTATAGCTGTTCATGTTTTGATTCTTTTGTAGAAAAAAAAAACTAACATTCTTTAATAATAAAGTTAAATAAATTTAAAACTCGAATTGATAATTTTGTTGACAAAACTTATTGTTAAAATTTCAAATGTTACTCCTATAAACCCGCTGAACTTTTTTTCCTGTAGTGTGGCGTGACGAGCTGGTGAGAGCTGAAGGAATCGTGCCCAAAATAATAAATACGATAGCGAACGTGTCGTGTAGCCGAGAACCACCCGATAAACTCATCTTTGGTTACTGTGAGAGAGTGAAAGTGGGGTTTTAAGCCATGCGGGTGCGGCAACGCGGTGATTTTTCTAACATGTGAGGTACAATAATAATGTCGTATGCCAGTGACAGTTACCGCGAGCCATGGATGATCTAACACGTCCTCAGCGCTAAAGCGAAGTTCTGGCTGGGCCTGCAGCATGTTCGAGATGAGCTGCTTTGCAGAATCCGATATCGTATCCCAATACGGCGATGTGAATTCGTACTGACCGCTTAGAATACGCTCAAATAATTCTTCCTGTTCGTTATCTAGCGATACGAATGGCGGAAAGCCGCACAGGAGAATGTATAGAATTACTCCGGCCGCCCATACATCAATCTAAAAAAATATATATTTATACATATATAAGAGTCATTACAGATATAAACTTTTTTTTTTCAAAGAGACATTTAATCTATTTTCACATCTTTATCGATTAACTTCCTTATATTTTTGTCTTTAAAAGTATATTTTCTAAAAAGTCAATGTATACCTTTAAACCATATCCAGTTTCGGCGAGAATTTCCGGTGCCACGTAAGTAGGTGTACCACAGACTGTGTATAAAGGTTCTCGCACTACCTGCGCGAGTCCGAAATCGCCCAGTTTCAAACACCTAACGTGACTGCCATCCATTTCAACTAAAAGATTCTCCGGCTTGACGTCGCGATGTACAATGTGATGTGAATGTAAATAAGCCAAAGCAGAAGTCAAATGGCTGATCATTACACTCGCTTCTGCTTCAGAGAATTTCGTCGCAACTGCGATTGCATCGAATAAATCTCCACCCTGGGCAAATATCGTTTCAATTGCTAAATATTTGTAATTCAATTTTACATTATAAATTAAGTTAAAAAATTTATCGTTAACTAATTTTCAGCATTATTAAGCCTTTTTCTTAATTTCGAGGGCATACCTTGACGAGTTCCATAACTAAAAATAACTGATCGGCAGTATCTTGTTCCGCAATCAAACTGATTATGTTGGGATGGCAAACTTGTCTCAGTATCGCTACCTCGCTTGCTAGCATTGTTTCCTTCCCTTGACATTTGTACTTATCCACAATTTTCATAGCGTATTCAGCACCGCTAGATCTAAAATATTATTAATGTTTCTCGTATTAGATATTTTTTAATCAAATATACCCAAAAAATAAAGAACATTTCTAGCTAAATAAATTATATTATATTAAAACTTTACTTTATTTTATTAAAATTTCTTTGTATATCGTATAATTATCTTCTATAAAATAACACATCTGATCTTTAGTTGATATATTGATGATTCATTTTGCAATTTTGTATAAAATTTCTTTAAAAATCTTTTCTATACTTTGGAATACTTACTTGTGGGTGCAATGCCTAACGACGGCAAAGTTTCCATCTCCAATTATGTGTCCCACAGTGTAATGCAATCTTAGAGGCTGTGGCAGTATCAAAGACGACGGACTGGGAGTCCTGACTTGCGGCGTGGTAAGCGCCTTCTTGCCAGACTTTCTCGGCATCCGCGGCATCGGGCCGCTCTGTCGTTTGGAACTCCATGGGCATCGGCGGAAGCTCTGAACACACTTGCTCTCCTCGAAGTCCAGCTCAAAATCTTCCTGTACAGACTTCTCCGGGCCGTAAGCCACGAAGATGTCATCGTTCTCAAAAAATTGCTCGAGCGAGGTCACTTGCTGACCCGACAGTGTATAAACCTTCCTTACCGCCCCGGTGTCGAGTTTGACCGCTTCCGTAATCGCCTCCATCGCGTGCTCGAGGCTCGGCGCGTTGCGTTTATTCAACAACAATCGCATTACCTTACGCGGCTTGGTACCGTGGCGGATCAGCGTCACGATGCGCGCTTTCACGCACAGCGGAATGGCGCTGGTCTGCCTGCCGGTACCACCGCCACCACTGCTGGCTGCCGGCGACTGCGGCAGCCCAGACAGCGAGCTGCCCCGGCGGACCTTGGACGCTGAATATTCGACCTTTTTAAAAATTTCGCCCTGGCCGGACACGACGTAGCACTTGCCGTCTTCTAGGTCGCCGACGCTCTGCACCTTGCGCCCATCCATGCTATATATCGCTCGCACACCATTCGGCAGGGTAACGCTCGACACCAGAGCACGAGTCAGATCGGATGCAAGGCTGTCAAAGCTGCGATATCTTTCAGGCGTCACTGCCATTACCACACCTGTGTAATACTTGTCTCCATTGCGGAAGAAGCGGACTCTCTTGGCTTTCTTTGTCGGAGGTGTTCTAAGGACGTTTAGGGTGTGTCGCGACGTGATATCCAATATCCTCTCATCTAGGCTGACTATGGTGGTCGAATTGAGTTCGCCGCTGCCGCCACCACCCGCTGAAAAGTTGCCATCGCTGGATGGTGAGGCACCGTGACTCAGTGGTTCCTCCATCATCCTAGACAAATATTGCTCTCATCAATGAAACAGATAAATTACTTTATATTTTTAATGTAAAGTAATATACGTGTATAAAGTCCCAGTTACTCTTATTTTGTTAAATACCATCTAATATCTTTCACACACGGTAACATGTTCCTAATAGATTTTACACATCTGTTATATATGTATAATATCTTTCAACATATGTATGTTGACATGCTTCTAATGTAATTTATACCTTATATATAATTAACAGAAAAAAGTAATTGCCACATAACGTGTTCAAGCAAAATAAATTTATCACAGAAATATTGAAAATATTATTGTTCCGTGTATGAAATGCATGATTTAGTTTTGTATTATTTTCCACATAATATAGTCTATTATTTTCCAATATTTGTTTTCAATATGATTTAGTATATACATGTTATATACAATCAATGACGAGTTGAAGACGAAAATTAAATTATTAGCGAGTAGAGTGGCACATTCGAAAGAAATGCATAAATATGTAATCCTTTATTATTTTATTATCCTTCAGGTGGGACTAGCTTTACAGATATAAACGTATTGTAGTACAACGAAATTTTGAAGCAGCCCAGGCTCTTATCTGCCGTCCCACCGTCTACAAACACAGTCACCTGGAGATTATCGCATCGGGCTTTCGCTGCTGATAAATTAGACAGTCCCCCAGAATGGCATTCCAGCCTTTTTTACTCCCTCATCAGTAATAGTATGAGTCACGCTTTAGAAAGTGCACTTGACAGGTGCAGCGGGAACGGGAGTTCCACTTGGCGATCGTGAAACCGCTAGCAGCTGCCGTGAACGGCACGCTAGACACTAATTTATGCCTAATCCGGGATTGATATCAGAGCACGAGGGACAGGTATGGACGGAGATGGAAGCTGCGGCACGGCGCGGCGGCACTTAACCTGCTCTCCCTCGCCCGTTGAACGGGCGCCGCGCTGGTCGTCGACGATCCGGTGCGGTGCGTGCGGCACGAATCCCGCGCCTATGTTCACAGTGTCACTCACCTGCTCGCAGCCCGAGCAGAACGTGGTCGATCGTGGTCGGTTGCCTCGGTGGCACGGGACGTGCAGCCGTTTGACGCGCGCGCGACACAGGCCGAGGTGAATCACCACCGATCACCATCAGCGAGCTGACATTTTCACAGCGGCGACTTTGGCCGTCGGCGATCGGCGATCCCCACTGTCACCCCGACCCTCCCCTTCCCGCCCCGACATGAGAGGTGCTAGCGGTGCCGTTTTTTTCTTTCACGCGCATGCGCCCTGCCAACTGGCTGCAACATTAAATTTTGTCTTTTAATATCAGAACGAGATTGGCTGAGATATTCTTGATTCCAAGGCTGATAACTGAAAGATTATTACAAATTTTTCATTTATTTTTAATGTTAAATCAGAGAGAAACCTGAGAGCGACCATCCCGATCTTTTTCGTGGCGACCGATATTTGGCCTAGATCCGCGCCAAACGTGGATGTAGAACTACGTAGCCACATCCACCTTCCGACACAGTCGATAAATCGCTTTTTGGTGTGTGTCCGTGCTACATCCACTTTTCGACACTGTCGATTAATCGCGTTTAACCCTTTAATTTGTGTCCCAATGGCAAAAATCTTTGTCATTTAGGACTTTGCCCAGAGTCCCATAAAATGACAAATCTTTGCCACGAAAATTTTTAAATTTTTATAGCAAATTCGTAATCAGCCGCCCGAAAACCTCCATATATGAATTTTCAGTAAAATCGAATGAATTTTCATTTTTGGCACTTTGGGCCCATTTTATGAATTTGGCGTGAGACTCAAAGGGTTAATTGCATGGTGTGTATCCGTGCTACAGCCACTTTTCGATCACTGATAAATCACTTTTTGTATATTGTTCATATACAAATGCCGTATGTACTTACCGTAATGAAATTGCTGTGCCTGCGTTCGTTTTCTCCCACTGGCAGCATGTACTGTACTAAAAATCTATAGGGTACGTTGCGTATATTATAGATTTTCAATATAGTTTATGCTCCCAATGGGAGAACACAGGAGAAAATGAACGCAGGGTATACCGCCGTTCCAGCCTCTCGGTGCGAGATCGTTCCACCGCGTACTCGCGACACTCCGCCAATACGGTCGAACGTGGCGCCGTTCTCGGCACTATGCGAGTCAGATCACGCACAGACGACGACGGGATTCGAATTTCACTGTCACTCGCGCGCGCGATGAATCTCGAGAACGAGCGCGTAAATCCATCCGAAAAATACAGCACGTTAATTAGCGATCGACACTTTCGCGGCTTTTCGCATCGTACGTCACGTCGTAAAAGTGGCAGCGAGCGAATGGGAGATACGCCGACTCGCGTAGTGCCCGGCTTCGTATCTCGAGTGAGACGCGCGTTTCGAAAACCGAGCGAACGACGTCCCGCAGCGTTCAGGAAATTAAGGAGCACGATCGCGCGATCGCGGCATCGCTCAATCACGAGGAAATGATCGTGCATCGCGTATCAACTCGTATCAACGGCTCGAGAGATAATACGACGCAAGGAATATCCTTTAGCTCCGCGGCGCCACGCAGTGACGTCACAGCGCGCGCGCGCCTACGTGCGTAACGTAGTCGAAATTAACGACGCGATTTCAATTTCACTGTCACTCGCGTAAGTCCAGTCGCGTAAATCCACACGGGAAGCGAGTAAGCGCGCACTTTAACGAGCACTTGACACTTTCGCGCGGCTCTTCTCCGCTTGACTTACGTCGTAAAAGAAGCACCTCGCCACGCGTACTGTATATTCATTTATCTCGCACAATTTTGTCATTTTCGTGGCTTTTCCGCGCTCACGTCACGTCGTGAAAGAAGCAGCGAGCGCGAACGGAAGGCAGCGACTCGCGTGGTAAGTAGTTTTATTATTCCGCGATCCGTTTTCTGTATCTAGACA
>VBVQ01005112.1:0-12617 GCA_011636635.1 Tetramorium simillimum | reverse complement strand
GTGTGTGTGTGTGTGTGTGTGTGTGTGTGTGTGTGTGTGTGCGAGAGTCCGAAGAACGTGTCGCGACTTTTATTAGTTTCTCGAAAACGTGAATCTCTCGTTACGTAACGGAAGATTAAATTCGTCTTCGAAATATTATTTTGTATCATTTTTTTTTCCTTCTAAAATTAATCAAATTTATTTTCCTCCTGTAATAGACGATAAACGAGGATTTTACAGTGATGTTATCTTACAAAGCCAGCGTAAAAACAAATGACGCAAGCAAAGCTCGCTTCCTGCCATTATGTAAAATCGAGAATAATTAAGAATGAGCTTCACAAGAGATTCCCCGTGAATCAAGCTCTCGATCGTATCAGAGAGATACAATCACGTATGCAGCCTCAGGTGTCGAAGGATCGATGAAGTAAAAGAGCGTGACGACCGTGCTCGGCTCGTGCTCAAGGCGTACAACGGAACGTTATTGTGACCTGCGCCCAGGTGCACGGGGCTCACCTTCGCTTCTCTGTATAAATAAATAGTGCACTGGAGGAGCTGCCAGTGCACCCGGCTACACGCCAGTAAAGATCACCTCCTTGTCCGGGGGGACAGGGCGCACGGGAAATAATATAACGACGGCGAACCGGATGCGAGGGGCCACGCGGACCACGGAGGATCAGCCAGTTGCCGGTGGAGTTGTCTTACCCGGTGTAGACGCGAGATACGATCTCCGCCGACTTCTGGCCGCACCGCTTGCGGGCTCCGTAGCTCCGAGGCGGGCTCGCGGGACGACAAATCCTGTCGACGAGGCTCGTACGTTGTCAGCCTTGGAAACGACGATAATCGCCGCCGGGGACACCCACGAAACGGCACGTTGTTAAGCTGCGGCGCGAAGTAGCACGGACGCTTCGTGACGGACTGTCTTATCCCGATTAGTCCTTGTCCCACTGATGCTACCGCGTCCGCATAGCTAATCAATATGTAAATAACGGAAGAAGGTTATATCCATATCTCGGAAAAATGATCGAAAGTACGCTTGATATCTATCGCTGCTAGAGATGTATCCCGGATGATTTAATGACGCGGGATTCATATCCTTATGACGATTGTCGATATCTCGGAGAAAACCGGACGGTCTAATGCTGCAACTTGGAGCAATCGCTAGGTACAGCCTCAATGATCCTCAATTATGACGAGGGATCATTGCTGTGATATGTACCTACGGTTACCGAGTGCGTGCCTGCAATTTAAAACGGACCATTGAAGTCATAGCAACGTTTGGATCAGCGGCGTTGCGGTTCGGCATCTCGCCGAGTCGTGCCTCGCGTCGTCCTCCACGCGAAACCCGGAAGAGCCTCTTCTCGCGAACCTTTCTCTCCTTCAATATCCTTCCGAGCCGTGGAAACCCAACCGAGTGCCAGCCGGCATTGCGCGCTCCGCGGTCATCAGCTGGACGCGCGCGGCCTACCCGGGGAAAGGCTAGAAAATGTAGCGAAACGAAACGAAACGAAACAGAAGAAAACAAGTGCGATAGAAAGAATGAGCGAACAGGTCGACGCGGCAGAGGACAAGGAAACGAAGGGGAATAGCAAACGAGCGAAGAGGGTGCGAGCTGTGTGCTATTCTTCATATGTTCGAGATAGAACGATCGAGGAGGAGCCGCAGTCTGTTACTATCTTATTACAAGGCTCCGTAAATGGTCTTCATCAAGGTAAGATCGTGTTCCACTAGGCCGGCATTTCCTCCCGCTGCTCCCTCTCCTTTCCCCCCTGACCCTTCTCTTTCCTTGCCCCCTTTTCCTCGTCCTTTTTTTTCTTCTTCTTCTTCTTTTCTCCCCTCTGCTCTTCCTTCGTTTTGTCCGCCGCGGCGGTGAAGGAGTCGGCGAAACCGTGGAGGCTCCACTCGCCAATGAGAGGCAGAATGAGAAGGTGAGATTCTTCGACGTTATTAATCTCGGAATGGCCGTCACGCGCAGCCACGGTCGTGGCTTCGTCGCGTACCAGAATAGATAGATCGAGGGTACCAACGCCACGAGTTCCAGAGTTTGTTCTTCACGGTCCGCCGACTTTCGCCTATATACCACACGCGGACGATTAACGAGTACGCTCGTTAAGCGACAGTTCCTCTTTCCACGGGAACGAGCAATCGCTCAAGAAAGTTAAAAGTGAAGGGTTGTCGCGAAGGACGACGGAATCATCCCCTTCGTCGAAGACAAATGATTCCAATAAGTTTCGAGCGCGAGAGCTCCGTCAAATCACAAGAATGTGTCGATAATCGACGAAAAGAATATTTAAATTATTTAAAATCGCAAATATTTAAAATGATTTTTACGAAGATAGATTTCTCAACAAATTTAAAACTGCTCTTTCCTTGAGAATATATTATCGTTTGTCACATCTTTTCAATAAGACTACGAATGATATTCTTGAGCAAATATTTATGCCTCAGAAACTTAATGAAACAAACTTGATGATTTTCTCCTTTTGAATCTATAAATGGCAAGTTGTTAGGGAAGAAAATAGAACGTGACCATGCGTTACATCATTTTCGATTAGCTCGCTCTCCGGGATATCTATCTCGGTTGCCTCGCAAGGGATAATCGTGCGAATATTCTGACAACAATCGTAGGAAGTTGTGGGTAGGCGAGGACCACGAGCGTTTAGGAGTGACAGCGCTCTGCGGGGATTTCCCGTGCGTCACGCTCTACTTTTTCACCGGTTACCGTATATTTTTTTTTCTATTTTTTCCGCGTTTCCTCAGGGTGCTCGCGCGCATCATCGTTGATCATGCCGCGTTAATCATGTCGCACGGCGGCTATTAACCGACTAATTAGAAGCCGCACGAAGATAACGAAGAACAGTGAACAGCGAGAGCGCAGTGGCTGTGAGCGCCTCGCGCGGACGGATAATTTACCGTTACCCATACAAGAAACCGATTACCAATGGAGATTAATTCTCGATATCGGGCAGACGTTAACCCACCTCTGCCAGCTACAGTCGTGAGAGAGTAATCGTGCGCGATACAAGCAGACACACCAACGGCAACCTGCTAGTAGGCCGCTAACACGATCCACATAGTATATCGGCCCATATCTCACGGTTATGTAGTATTCGTTAGTATGCTCGGTAGCAGTGTACCTGCGCCGCTGTCTATCCGCGCTGTCGTCCCGCCCATAATTTATCGCTACTAGGTCGACGCGGATGTTACGAATTATTTGGTGGATAAGTCATCGGCGAGTCGCGTGCACTCGTATTCGCGACCTGTTCCTGTCCCTGTTTGCATGCTGATTCACGAAGAGAAAGGATAGGCCGCGAAAGAGGGACTGGAGAGGCGCGTGTCGCGAAGAAGAGAGACGCAGACAGGTCACCGACCAGTCGCCGGTGACAATTCCGACGCGGTCGACCGACGCACCGGTCGACAGGTACTCTTATATTATTAGCGGAACTAGGCCAACGGTGCAGGTTCGCTAGAGAAAGAAAAATAAAACCCACGACGGCAAATTCGATTATCTCTATTTTCGTTTATGCCGAAATAAAAGCGTTTCTAAACTATTTCAAATTGTCGACCGCCTGAGTTCGAGCGTGCGTGATCCTTCAAGCGACACGACTCTTCACTTTTATATGACTTTTATCTCCCATCATGTTGTGTTTAAAAAGTACTTCTTTAAAAAATACTTTAGTAATAGTATGATATAATGTACTCTAAATGTGTGTCCATAAGAAGTGTTTCTCTAAGTTATATTTAAACAGATTTTCAAATTGTTATTTATTTATAATTAATTATCTAAATAATCTTTTTCCTAAATAGCATATTACAAAATAATTTCATGTAATAAAATTATTACAAAAAATAACTCATAACTTTTTAGTGCACAATAATTTTTTAATATTTTCTTCAATATTTTATTACAATGTAATTTCGTATTATGTTCCTTAGTTTAGCATGAATTACGTACTACTTAATACATTTTATTGTAATGTTGGAAAAATCGTGAAATATAAAAAATAATTAAATAAACGGGGAAATCAAACCGCGCCTACATGCCGATTAGCGTTCTGAAAACCGTTCGTGAGGTCGTGTATTATACGTGGGACGAGTTCCAAGGTGACGTTGTCGGGGCGATTCGTGCGCGCATTGAAATTCCCTCCGATCTCGCCGAGACCGAGTAGCCGATTTTTATCGAGTACATGACTGGTTACCGGACAGAAGTCATAAACCGCATTCGATATCGAAGAACGGTCGAACACACGCGGAATGAAAAGTACTCGAGCGGGCGCGCGCGATTCGCGATATTTCGATCGGACGAGAGAGAAACCAAATCGGGCGTCAACGGGCGAGACGCAGAGGAAAAATGCCGTTGATAAAACCGTCGAGAAGAATGGAACAAGTGTTTCGCGTAATAATATTTAATGACGGCCGCGGGCGCAGTGGAGGCAGAAATTTCTGTCGCGTCTATGATACCGCGACAGCCGATAGAGCACGGCTCTCGTACGTGATGCTCAAAATTCTCGCGTGTCTGGAGCAGTGTCACACCTCGTTGTGCGGATAACAGAAAGCCGATAATTTATCATTCATATTTCACGACTGAATGTCCAACCACCACGATTATTGATCGGAGGTACACGCTGAACTGCATTTTACGATACTAAAATGCTAAAATTTCCAAATGGTATTTTCGCACGTTCCTATTTCGTCTCGTCTGCAGTGTCGCGGGTCAACGTCCCAGGACTTCGATCGATTTGCCAAAGTATCGCTAAATTCAGCAAAACCATCCGATTTCTACGGTATTGTCCTACGTGACCGAAGAATTGATGCGTGCGATTGAATCCGCGAGCTCATTTCACGCGCTATGGGAGCGAGCCTATAGATGTACACGGTATTTTTATACACGTTGTTTGTAACGCGCTGTTCTTTTATAACTGGAGGCCGACGGCCGTCCAAGCGTCTCCCGTTGTTGTCTTTTTTTTTTTACACCGCAACACTGTTTATCGGGAAGATTATCGGCTCAATACGCTCGACGATCGATCGCTTTGAGAGTCACGTGAAGCGTCCGTCATTCAAAGTCCGACGTCGGCGACGATCCGACACGCGTCTCGTCCTTTTGAAACTTATTGTAGCGTGTGCTCATGACGAATACATTGCTTCGGCACACACCGTTCGCCTTTCTCGTTTTTCCCGTTTCGTGAATGTCCGTGGGATTCGAGTATTCGGTCAAGCGAGAGTCTAAAGTGGGCCCGACGAAGACACGTACGACATTTCACGAAGTATTTTATGATATCATTAAAATCTCGATATTTTGCGTAATTTTTTTATATTAATCCAATGAAAAAGTCGTAAATTTTTAATTTACGACTTTTTCATAACTTCAGTTTCATAAATTATTATTTAATTCGCAAGATATCTTATAATTAAATTATTATGGTTAAAAAAAGCGAGAAAAATTAATTTATAAAAAGTGTCTTGTCGAATAAAAAACGACACATTCATCAAAATAAAATGTGAATAATCAAATACTAAAAATTAAAAAAAAAAGTACAATATATAAAGAACAGATGCACCAGCAAAATCTAGTCAATTGGACATGTGGATAACAGTACTCATAGAAAGGAAATAGCGAATGTCCTATCGAGAAGTTGCGCGACACAGCAGTGCCGGCTGGGTTGATCGCAAAATAATCATTCAACTTAAGGACGCTCTCACCGTCTATTCGTGGACCAACAAACTTCGAATTCTCTCTCCGGTTATTGCCCTTCCTAGATCGCGTGTCTGCCGAGACACGATTCTTATTTACACTCCATTACCACGTTTCATTTTCGTCGTTCTACCTAACAAGCGCGCGAGCATCGTTATAGACACAGGTTGATCTTGCTAATTAACGTTCAATAATGAGTACTTTGCCAGCGGATTCCCGGTATTTCCCCTCTTTGCATGGATTCCGCGGAACTCATTCTTCCCTCACAAAGTAAAACTTTTTCCCGGGCGTTGGATCTTTTCGCAACTTAATAATTTTTAATTTTAAGTTGTACATTTTTGTGACTAAATCTCAATTAAATATAATGTCAAAGTAACGATCACTTGATAGAGCGGAAAAAATCTCTTGTAAAATTCATACGCTGGCATTATAAATAGTGTAATACATATTTCTAGTTAGCGTTTAATCATACGTTTAAGAAACGAGGTATTAAGAGATAAAGTGCGAGAATAAAATCGTGAAGGAAGCATTTCTTTCAACGCTGAATCCGGTAGCGACGCGGATGTGTAAGCCTCTTAACTAGTATTGTGTATTAGAACGCAACATCGCACTTGGCCGCGAGGATCCGCAGCGTTATTACGGCCGATATGCAGAGTTAACTGTTCATCGGAAACCTCGCGTTTCCGTTGAAAGGCGATTTAATATATCACGCCCGTTGATCGTTACGCGATAGGCGAGCTATCGGACGCACGTCGACCGTGACGGATTTGCCGACCGTACGTTTTTGCGCGGCGCGCAAGATTGCTCCGCGAACGACGAGATCCGAACGACGAGCGCCGTCAGGAAAATAGCAACAATCGACCGCGAACGTAACAGCAACAGCGCGGTTGCACGTGCTCGAAGCGCGAGGCGCCGCGTCATGCAGCATTTCCGATGGTTGTCGTCGCCGTGATCGTCGCCGTCGTCGTCGTCGCCGCCATGGTTTCCATGAGATTGAGAGGAGAATTCGATCCACCGCAGGAATGTCCCGTTTATCCACGCGTGTCTCTCTCCGTCATCATCGGAAAGAACGGCCGGAGCGGTCCGCTCCGACGGATACGGTAGAGGGGCGCGGAGGGATCCCCGTAGATTCCTCTAGTTTGCATTTTTCGTCTACGTTACCGTGTCGCTCTCGCGCACGGAACCATTATTCCGATCCCCATTTCTAGGTGACTCATTATGTAGGACCGCGCGGCCTGTTTTAAATTCTCCCCGAATAGGTGTCGTTTAAAAAAAAAAAAAAAATATCGATACATTTTCGGTTGATCCCGCACGTTGCGAAGTGTTCGATCGGCGTTATGAGAAAATTTCTAATTCTTCAAAATCTTCACGCTATTATGCGGTTTCGGAAATTTTATCAGAGAACTTGCAATTGATTTCGTTTAAGCAAATTTTGTGCAAAATATAACTTAATCATATATTGCATGTGTGTGTATGTATTAATGTTCGAGATTGTAATTTCGTTGATCCCATCGCATCGTTTGGCGACTATCCCGTAATCTTCCGGGATATCGCGGATACCCGAGATCCCTGCGAGATCCTATGGAACAGACGGTTCTCTGGTATTCACGTATCGGTGTTTAAACAGTGTTTCTTGATTGTACGAAGCGTTCGTACGTCTAACTGTCCTTCACCGGCTGCAAGACACGCATACCTATTGTACGCCGCCTTGAATTATTTAGGCAGTACGGACCGGCTCGTTTTGGTTTGACTCTCGGTCCATTTTCACGCGACTTGTGGAAAAAGTATTATTCCTGTTGTTTTTCAATACTTATTGTTAATCTTTCATTTAAAAATCGATAATAAATTTACACGAATTACTAATTGGTCGATCGTACCTTGCTGATTATATATTAACGAAACAACCGTACTTGTGTGAGTAGAATATTCAATAAAAAATTCGTTGTTATTTTATCATTTTCAGCAAAAGCAACGAAAATATTTTTTAAAAAGTAAAAAGATTTTGTAAATATCTAGAAATTCGCTATTAAAATTACCATCTTTCCTAATCCGCGTAAAAATTTCTGTGATTTCTAAAACAAATCAATCACGTAAATCTGATAAACGAATTCCTATCACCGGCAACACAAAGTGCAGAAAGCATCTCCGTGCAACAGAATTACTTCACTATTACCCCTCTCGAGACGGGACATCCGAAATTTCGCGTGCAAATTTCTAAATCTCTCCTCTCATCTCGGAATCACTTGAGGATCTCGACATTCTCTCGGCACATCATCACAGTCCGTAAAATCCACGGCGATGACAACGTCGAGCGACGATCACCAACGATCATGTCGTTATCGCGGCCTGTCACAGCCGCGTGCAACCGAATCACTGATCTTGATCACTTGGTGACGTTGAAGGAGGCGCGACCAGGCCGTTTCATCACTTATCCACCCTCAGCGAGCGGCCGAGGAGAAGACTACCGGCACTAAGTACTCTTCATGATCACTTACCTATCCAGCACGGTCGTCGACGGCGGACGACCCTGACGGCTCGATGCGGCGACGTGATCCCCTCTCGATGCACGGTCGATTTAGTTAGTTAGTTTCGCACCGTGTCGGAGTCGCGAATCTGCCGCAGGTTTACGGCAAACTACGGCGTTTGCTCCGGAGCCGCGATGCGACGATTGTCTTTTAAAGGGAACCCAGCCTCTTCTCTCGCACCCTCGAGCGTGTGCGAGCGTAAGAGCTTACTCTCTCTCGCTCGCTCTCTCTCTCTCTCTCTCTTTCTCTCTTTCTCTCTCGCTCTCTTTAGCTGGTCCCTCAAAATCACCGCAACACCACACCGAACAGAAGTGAACTACTCGTGCGCCGCCGGTTCACGGTACCTTAAATACCTTGGCGGCCGCGCCGCCGCCACCGCCACCGCCGCCGTCGCCGCCACCGCCACCGCCGCCACCGCCGTCGCAGCGCAGCGCAGCGCACCACCGCCACCACCGCCGCCGTGCACGTCGTGCGGCCCCCTACCTTAAACTCGCCCCACGCTGCGCGAGCGGATTGGCGGGGGAGCAACGCGAGGAGATGTGTACCCGCAGGCTACACACCGGCGAGAGAGAGAGGAAAGAGAGCATCCTCTCTTTTTCTTCCATCCTCGCTCCCTCTCGCGCTCGCAAGCTTCCTCTCCTACTCTATTTCGTTTCCTCTCCCTCTCTCTTCCTCTCTCACGTTACCTCTTGCTCGCGCCAGCCTCTCCCTCCCCCTCCCTCTTCCCACACGCTTCTCATCTTTCTCTTTTTCATCCTCCCTCTTTCCCTTTTTCTCAGCGTTCGACCACCAACGGCATGTTCGCAGGACTAACGCGTGTAACGTCCCGGGTATCAGCGCGGGATGGAAGGATATCCCTTTTTTTTTTTCTTTCCTCGTCCGGTGTTTTCTCCTCTCAGCGGCACGTCCTCGCTGTCCGACTCCGCGGATGAATACGTGCGGATTGTCCTGGACGTATTAGGTGTCATCGGCGAACGGACCGTGGACCGATGAGGAGCCGCACGACGAGGAGCACCGGTCGGTCGCCGCGCCGCAGGAGCGCAACGATGCGCAAGCGCGAGTGCGCATAAACGCAGAAACGGCAGATTACGCCCGTCCTCGCGGATACGCGCATTCGCGCTACGCGCGTCGATGCGAGTGGTGTCTGCCGTGCGCGCCTCTCTCGCTCGACACGCTCTCGTCCTTCGAGTTTTCGGCGCTTTCGAGACGGTACCAAGGCGAGATGGAAATGATCGGAAAGAAATCGAAATATGGAGCTTCAACCAATTTTTGAAATCGATGAGACTCTTTCCAAAATAAATTTCAGCATTTTGCACATACTTGGATTAATTACATTTAATTTTTCTTCACTAGCGTGATTCCGACTACGTATTATTGAAAAACGTAATAAAATTACGTTAAGATCAGGATCTGCCGGGGAATTCGACGTAACGTTGGCCAATGCCATCAGAAATTTAATCCGCTGACTCACTATCAATCCTTTACATCGATGAACACGCGCGACGGTGAACTCGCAGCCGGGCCAAAAATCGCTTCTCCAGTTGTTCCGAGAAAAAATCTTACGGTGAAATCTTCACCGAAAAATCTCTACCTCCATTCATTCCTGTCGTAAGAGAAGACACGCTTCTTTTTATCGATTTTTACACGAAATACCTCGTGTGTGTTACGGCGAAGTAACGTTATTTCCCGTGAATCGGTCCCCCCCCCCCCTCATCCCCTCGGCTCTTCTTTCCGTGTGGTCATTAATCGACCACATGGAGGTTGATAAAATCCACAGAATTCCAGCCAGACGTTCTACGAAAGGATGATTTTAGAGATGATCTCATCAAGAATGTAATTAGAAAGAACGTATATGTAAAGCAATTTATTACACGCGTTTATCTAATTGCAAATCGATAGTCCATTTATCAGATTTATAGATTATAAGACTGATACGTACATGCGTGTAATTACTATGCAAAGTTCCCTAACGGCACAAGATACCATCGCGTTTTATTTCTTCTTTTTCGAAGAGCCTCGAAAAATTATTCGATTTGACACACAGCCGCGGCCTTCGGTATACTTTACGCATAATTCATCCGATTAAATCTGCCGTCCTTGCAAGGTATTCGCGTCATACATCCTCTCTCTCCTTTAAAACACACAAAAAAATTCTCCCAACAGCCGGGGAGATCGTTAATTGTCAGCGTTCGCCGATAAACCCTGGCGATGATCCAGGAAGTCAGCCGACATTGTCCCTCCTTTCAGCCGCTATATTCGTACGTACGTGCATACAGTGCATCGTCCATATTTACGACGGAGAGGAGTTCATCGGGTAGACGAGAGCAGCCGTAAAGCACCGGCCAGTACCGCGATGTACTCGCGAGAGATATTCGAGACGATGCAATGTATCCACCACGGCTCACCTTGGTTCACCTTGGCTCATCGAACGCTGAAGGGAGGGGAATTCGGTTCAGCGAACCGTGCGCACGACGAAAACTGGTACTCGCTAACCACCGGGGCTCTTTCTCTCGCAAGATCGGTGCCATTGACACTGACATAATAACTCACCGCGACCGCGTTTGTCGGAGTCACGACGTACGAATGAAATTGCCGCCGATGGTATAATGCTTCTTGCATAAGCGCCAGGAGAGAGCGGAGATCCGAGCAGTGTACCACGGAAGAGAGAAAGTGAATAGAGAGAGAAAAAGAGAGAGAGAGAGAGAGACAGAGAGGGAGAGCGGACGGGCGCAGAGCAGGGTGACGAGAGGGGAGAAAGTGAAATGAGAAAGAGAGAAAGACACTGTCGAGCACAGACAGTGAACTTGACCTGGATCTCGGTCAGAGAGAAAGAATGATCGTGGGCTTCTGTAGAAAGGAGAAAGGAGGCGGAGAAAGAGCGAGACCGAGGAAATTACTTTCGATTTCGAGCTCTCGGGGATCGGTTACACTTTCACCCTCGTCCACCGCCGCGCGATGAGATCGTTTCTTCCCTCCCCCGACACCTCTTCGACACGCTCGCGACATGTCAGACAATCGTCGCGTCTCACCTTCGCACATCGCGATGGGCCGCGACGGTCGGAACCTTGAAGAGATTCGCGATTGATGCAAATGTGCAAAACTTTCATTGGCATCTATTACTATCTTCCTATAATAATATATGAATATCAGTCATGGTAAAAATTTCAATGACGTTACATTGACGTTACTCGTTTGCAGAGAACATCACAATGACGTTACTCGTTTGCGGAGAACATCCGTCGATGGTTTAAAACAATTCGGATGCAAGGTTATTGCGCGGGTTGTTGTACGTATTGACGGAGACCGTAAAATTCGAGTTTGATAGAGTCGTCTGTACATAAATGGTGAACTTGTCGTGGGCATCGCATTGATGGTAGTCATCGACTTTACTGCTATTCAAATTACATAAGACATCTCGCTATCTCGCGTAGAAATTATCCAATTAGACCGAAAAGGATGCCGCTCTTGTCATCGCGTCGCTAATACATCACATTTTAACGCAATGCATAAACTGCTCTCTTAGCATAAGGTTGAAAATTCAGGCTGATGCAACATGATAGAATGTAACGGTACACAGTAACTATACATATATTCGACATTAGAACAAATGTATCTTGAAATACTAGTAATTTTACAACATTTATATATTTATTTTATAAATTATTTTCGTAAATTCTAAATTTAATTTCACAGCAAAATATAATCGTAATAAAAAAAATATTTATATATCTTTATGCAATATAATAAACTTTCGATCTATCACTTTCTATCCAAATATCTAATTCTGTTAAAGAAAAATAATCTCTTTTTGTTTCCGGAATAAAAGAATACTTCTGTGTGTAAAATTATATTAAAGATTGATAAGAGACAAACAACTTTTCTTCTCGATTGGGTCATACGCTTTATTTCACAGCCGCTCCGTATTTCCACGGAGAAACCAGCCGCTCGCCGAGACGCATCTCTCGATATTACTCGTAGCGGGCAACAAGTCGACGAACGGCCTTGCGACATTTGCCGTGCGGCGAACTTGGCGACTCCGTTCGTCGGACGTTACGTATCGACACCGCGATTCACCGGCGAGATGTCGGCGCAGTCCCGTTCCCGATGAGATTACAGAGCGGCTCTCACGGACGGATAGGTCAGATATTACAACCGCATAGTCAGCGCGAGTCCTCTCGGGGCTTGTACCGATCGCGCTCTCTTTCTTCCTCTTGTCCCGACCAAGGTTCCAAGGAGGTTTCTTCCTGGCGCAAGGCAAGAGACACCGTTGTTGTCGGCGCGGCAAATCTGCTATCTGCGATTTAACTGCGACGCCCGTCTCGTAAATAAACGTGCGGCCGGTACCGCACATCGTCGCTCCGGCAAATGGAGATATTATGCGGACCTCCCGGCCGACTCGATTCTGGAGCGAGAAAAAGGGGGCC
>VBVQ01005111.1:0-12630 GCA_011636635.1 Tetramorium simillimum | reverse complement strand
GGGGGGGGCTGGAGGGGATTTAAATCCCCTCGCGTCGTCCTCTCGTCCTGACGCAATTGTTATTTTAATTCGACTTTTTGTCATTAGCCCGCCGCTAATTCGGTCGAACTCGCCGTGCTTCCATAATGCTTCCTTATCGCCGTTCTCTTTTCTCTCTTCTGCCTCTTCTCGCTCCCTATCTCTCGTTCCTTCTCGCGCTCAGTCACAGTCTCATTAAAACGATGTCAGATTGGCGACAGAGTGCTCAGACGGACTGGAGTGCATACAGCTCCTGCCGGTTTAAGAGCAAAAAAAAAATTACTTCATGCCCCACCAGACGAATGACAGTCCTTCTTGTCCCGCTCGTCTCGCAGGGAAATGTGCATTTTCCCGATTTGGCGAATTAATTCGCGACGCAAAGCGACTTTTCAGCATTGCTATTAGGCGTTTTGCGCAAGCAGTGGCAGAATACCTATTATCAGTATCATTCTTAGTATAAATTTAAATTAAGGAAAATAAAATTATTTAATTGACAATATAAAAACTTTTTACATCAGTTTAATATTTTAAGATAATGTAAAGTAAAATGAGAAACTATTTTAATATCAATAACTGTAATAAATAATTAGTATGCCTAATTGATTATGTCTAAACTCATCAGTTCTAAAATTATTAATAATTTCCTATAAATGGTTTTTGTGTCTAGAATTATTATAAACCATATGTAAATTATTCCAATTTTCCAAACTAGCATATATTATATAGAATCTGTTTTTTTATACTTAAGATTAAATTGCCCGAGGCTCAATTCTACAATTTGCTTTAATTAGAATTTATATAAAATAAATTCTCCTATTAGATATCGTTAGTTAAACTCCAGATAAAGTAAATTGTGCAATTGGACCTGAGCACACAGAAAAATATCCTTTTACAAACGAGAAAAGCAATTACTTATTTTATTTTATTTTGCTTAAGTAACAATTTTCTTCAGCAAAGAATATTTTCTTGATAATAGCTTATGATATACTCGTCACAAGTCTAGAATATGTTTTAAGTGAATGTGATTTTATGACTTTATGATAGATAGCTTATGATGACTTTATGATAGATTTGCGGATATATAAACATAAATACTTAGAACGAATATATTTACTCGTAGGTAGGGTTGCCATGTGTTCTCTTTTCCTTGGACACTATCCTCTTTGTTTAAGGCGTCCGGAGACATCTGGGGAAATTTTTAAAAGTGCCCGGAGTAATTATGAGCGTCCGGGGAAATAAAAGGTAAAATATTTTCAAAATGTTGTGCTTTTTAAATTCAATAGAGCAAACATCAGTGATGATCAGTTAAAAAGAGATTAATACGGTTGTGAATATCTATTTCTTTTTACTTATGCTTGCGCAGTAGGACAATGTGTGTGTATTATGTACTTTATATATATATGAAACACATTTTCGTAAGCCTCCAAGGTTTTAAGCGAAATGTCCGGGGTTTTTAGTCTATGTGTCCTTGTTTTTAAAATTTTAACATGGCAACCCTACTCGTAGGCAGTATATATCTTTCTGTGTGCAGTTTTGCCTTTTAAGGTTTCAATATAGGCAAAACTATGGATAAAAAGTCACGCGGCAGCCTTTTACCAACGAAACGCATGCGAAAAACCCTCGGAGATCACGATTTTTCCAAACATTCCAAAACTCATCAAAGGAACAGGCGTCGCGCTTCTCTTGCCGTGTAACGGCTATTCAGATGCAGAAAGGGGATAAAAATTGCAAAGCGTGGAAGCCGCGCGATGGCCATGTATCTGTGCTATCGGCACCTAGGAGCTAAACGCGAACGTGTGGACAGACGAGAACGTGATAGCCAGGGAAATGAAGAAAAATAATGCGTCCGGCCGACGGACGCGGAGCACGACGCCGGCTCGTCGCGACGAGACGGCGGCGGCGGCGGCGGCGACGGCGGCGACGGTTGCGTTCCTACAAAAGCAATGACGACGTGGCCCGTGGGCGCGTTGAATATTTCATAGGGCAGCCACCATGGAGAGAACCACGATGTTCGACCCATTCCTCTATTTAAGCGCTATCCCGCCGCCGTTCACCTGTAAGCTCATGGCACATGGGTGCAAAAGGGCACGGGACCTTTGTTGCGGTCGGGGTTTGCGTCTGAGAGAAACGGCAAGATATGTACTCACGTCCAACGCGTCTAGATTCCAATAAACTTTTATATTACAGTCAGTAAGAAGAAATATATCGTGAACGTAACGAAATGTATCATTGTACAAGTAAAATATTATGATTTGTAAAACTAGATATTGCTATCGCAGCATCTTGTTAATTACCGTTAGACGTACCGAGCAGTTCATTTTTGACTGTTTCTATTTTTTAAATTAACGCCCTATTTCTTGTAAAGGATAGAATTCTGAAATTTCATAACTTCAGAATAAAGGAAATGATTGATGAAAAGTTATAAAATTTCAGAATCCTGTCTTTTACATAAGAAATAGGATATATTACTCTAAAAATGATCGTATTTCTAGTATTGAAGAATTTGTTACATGAGATAGTCCTAGATGCGCAGTTATTGGGAGATAAGCAGTGATTTTTACGCAGCTAGTAAATGCATAGTGTTTTTTTTTTTTTTTTCAGGGCGAGATAGTCTAGTTCTATAGTCTTCTTCGTGCAACACGTTTGGACTACGTTTCCCATTTGAGGAAAATCTATAGCGTACGTAACGTAAGCTGTAGATTTTCTGGAAAAATGCAGTCCAGCTTCAAAAGGATTTCTCTTTAGATCCCTAGAATGTTTCAAAGTGTTTCTCCACGTGGTTACAAGTAATCAAGTTCTCATCGTGCTCGCTTCCAAATTCTTGTTTTATTAATAACGCTGTTGATTTCGTTTGGCGATTAGAAGTGATATTAACTGTTTTATCTAAAACATATGTTGCAGATAAAGAAGTGTTATGAATATAATTTATACAACATAGAAGAGCATCGAAAGAGTGGCTGGAGAATTTATCGAGAATTTTTGCGCAACCAATGTAAGTAGCTATGCATGTTCTTATGTTGAAATCATATTTTGTTTTCATGATAAACAAATTATTGTGGAATATATCTCATACGTGCCTTTCTACTCGGTGTATCTCGGATCGGTCGGTGATCTTAAGGCTCCTCCGGTCCCTCGCCGTCTATATTGGAAATCGTGACGTCAGAAGCGAGAAATTACACGAAAATTATATGGCAACGTACTGTCAAATAAAAAAAAAAGATATTTAAATGAAAATACACTGTACACTGAAAAAAAAGATTGATTATAATTGGTTATAATAATCCAGTCTTGATAAAAGTTATCAAGAACCTTAGTCAGATAGTTTCAACTAAACATATGGGTCATTGTGACAAAATAATGTTATAAAAAAATGAAGTGAAGTAATAATTGTCAAATGTTTTGTTATTATTATTATATTTGGGAATAACAACTAAGTATTTCAAAAATTGCATTACTAAACGCATATTATAAGTTTACATAGAATTTTTTTTTCAGTGTAGGTCGCTTTAGCATACTTGTAAAATATACACGACACTATTCTTAAAAACACCATGTGTAAAATGAACATGATACAGAGCGTAGTCACATACATAACCAAATACACGAACACACATGTGATTTAACAACTCTGGACACTATATCTTCTACGTTGTGTATTCCTTGGTAATCTTAGTTTCCTGTATATTTTATATGCATGCCACAGCAATCTACAGTGTGTTTTCGTCCAAATATCTTTTTATTTGACGGTACGTTGCAAGATCATTTTCGTGTAATTTCTCGCTTCTTGACGTCACGATTTCCAATATAAACGGCGAGGAACCAGAAGCCTTAAGAAAACTTCTTTTGAAATACGTAATGTTATGTGTAAAGAATTAATTATTATATTTCGATGATGTCTAATTCAAGAAAAATTTGTCTTTCATTCATATCCATTTTTATAAAAATTTGCCTCAATTTAAACTTATCACAAAAAATTTATGGTAAATAATAATTATTTACCGTAAATTTGTTGTGATTATTAAAGATTTTTGTAATTATTAAAGATTATTTAACTCCTTGAGTTGCAATTAATACTGTGTGCACGCTATATTTATTTCTTTATAAGAAAAAGTTGATTTCTCAGATATCTTTGTCTGTAAGTGCAGATATCTAGGATGCTGCGAGCAATCGATCTTTTCTTGTCTCACTGTCTGTACGGTGTACAGACGATTTTAGATCGATACGTACACACAGTAATCCACATAACTTCAAACAAAGCTAGCGCCGGGCCATGCAAGATAGCACACGCTGCAACTTGCAACTGCAGCGTGCAGTGAGAGATATCTTCTGTGTGTGCCACGGGCTTTATTCCGTCTCTCCGTACCGAGCCACCGGTGTACACCAGTAAAACGAGGGTGGCACACGTACGAAGCGAAGCTTATAGAGAACGAAGGCGAGCGGAAACGCCCGCTCGTAACGGAACCGAAGTGGTTGTCGGGGAATTTGCAATTCCCATCGGGCATTCGGCCGCTCTCTCGAATTTTGGAAAATTCCATCGCGGAACCCCCAGCGGGCCGGTTAAATCGCGCTACTTACATCGATCGATTGCGCAACGGAGCAGCTAACCCTCTGGCGTTCAAGATACGCTTCATTGTGATTTGGATCTAAACGATCCGCAAGATCACGTTATATTGCTTAGAGCTATCATGAATTTATACAGGATAAAGTGCAGTATTGAGCTCTTAAATAAAGTGTAATGATATTTTTAAATATATCTAAAATAAATAAAACGATATATCTACATAGTTAATAAATTAATAAACAGAAATATATAAAATAAAATTATCGAGAATTTAAAATCAATCAATTGAGAGATATATCAGAAATGAGATTTATACATAAAAAGAATCGCTATTCTGCGATTATTTTTATAAAATTCTTAAATGAATATTTTTTTTATTGCCAACTTAACCCTTTTTTTCTCCTTTTTTACGTGATTTTTTTACGCGATTCTTTTTATGTAATTTTTCGAAAAATTTTTGTAATCTCTTCTTAACGAAACTTTTTCAATCGAATATACATCCCCCAATATTATCATGTTAAAAGCAAATAATAGAGGTAAAATATATTTTTAAATTTAATTGTCGTTATAATTTCAATCATATTTCAGCAGGTTGTTATTGTCAATCACGATTTGATTATTATTCGTTGGCCTGCATTCTTATTCTTTTCAAACTCAGTCGTGTAAAAGATAACGCGAACGTTTCTTTTCACGCGGAACGTGAATCCGCCGCGTAAAAAGAGTTGAGTATATCTAGAATATTATTTAGCCGCGTTCTGCTAAAGCAAGCCTCGACTAATCCCAGAACGTGCCCTTTTGTTCGGAAACGTTGCGCTTCTGAGTCTACCGCATCCGACCTTCGAAAGTACAATATATTCCTGCGATGCACCTAAAATGAATTCCTCGGAGAAAGAGAGAGAAAGGGGGAGGAGCGGGGGAGGGGGGGGAAGAGAAAAAGAGAGGAAAAAATAGAGAGAGAAAAGAATCCAAGCTCCCGTGAATAATCTTTTTGTTCGTCAGTTAAATCGCGAACAAAAGCGATGATGCTGTTCAGTGTTGGGGTTTAGTCATAATAAAGCATTGGGTTTCGTAATAGTTATTTTAACTTTTATAAGAAATGAGTTCCAAGAGCATTAATGGAGGCAACCCGTTTTTTCCAAAACTACTTTTTTCAAGCTTTATTAGCGGGCGATTTTGGTTTTATTTCTCACATCTTCATCGTGAGAAACGTGGTAATCAATAGTGACTGATAAAGCGACGAGTGGCGAAGTCAGATAATTGATGTATCGCCTTGACTCGCGCGACCGTTCGACCCCCTTGTATTTCTAAACGTCAGGCCAAGCCATGACCATTAGTTAGTTGGCGTTTAACCATGGTTCCTCCGACTTGTCGATAGAAGGGTCAGGTGACCGTGAAATCTTAGTGAACTTATGGTTAATTGCTGTAAGCAGCACAACCCAGCGAACCAACACCATATTTATGTATCAATAATATAACATAGACGGTCAAATGTCAGCTCAAGTATGTGGTTCATTATGTAACAATATTTGTTATGTAAATATTACATAGCATTTACATCACAAATATTGTTACATAATAAACCACATATTTGAGCTGACATTTGACCGTCTATGTTATATTACTGATACATAAATATGGTGCTAGTTTGCTGGGAATTAATCAATATTAAATAAATGCTCTTCTTCTGCATATAGTTCTAAAGTCATAATTTAAAAATTTTAAGGGCAGATAAATATATTTAAATTATTCGGAAATTCCGTTACGTTTTCCAATAGATATCATTACCGTGGATAGTAATATGGCTATTTAATATATTCTATTCGTCAGCATACATATTTTAAGAAGATATATTTTAACGTGTCTTTTACTGCCAGAATTTAAATTTGATAATCTTAAATTTATTCACGTAAAATGATAGAAAATAAGATGCGCATTTTCGTTATTTATATAACGTTCTTCTATTTTCGAAAAAGAAAAACCGCAGGGCAAACAACGAAAAAAATATGTGCAGTCTATGGAGACAATTCTGTTGCAGAATTCACCGTTCGGAAATGGTTTGCTAAATTTAAAGTCGACGATTTTAACATTGCTGCACGCTATGGAAGAAATAAAAGCATTAACTGAAAATAATCTATAATATAATCTCCAAACCTACATGAGACATCGCACTAAATACCTACTAAATACTAAAAGATACTAAATACATCGAACAGCATTATATAAGCATTTAACTAAATTAAATAAAGCTTTTCAAATATTATTTAAAAACGCTATGAACTTTCTAAACAACCCAATAGAATAGATTGACTCGCGTTTAACAATCAAAAACTTATATTTATTTTCATCTAGCTCTGATCTCATCGAAAAACAAATGCAACTTTTCGAAAAAAATATTTTTGCATTAGTTACTTATTGTGTGTTCTAAATAAAATCTTTTCTTAAAGTTTACTTTAGGCAATTTATAACTCTTACATTTTAACACATACATGTACTCTTGATATACATATATTTTATATACGTGTATTCTTCAAATATGTTTGAATTATATGACACGTAAAATTGTAAATAAAATTTTATTCTAAATTATGACACGAATTAAAGATTTTCTAAAATAAATTTAAATATAATTTTCATTTTTGATTATTAATAAGGAGTTATCGATTCACACAAACGTTATATTTTATATTCCATAAATCAATTAATAAAATGAGAGATATCAGAAATTATAGAGAAAAATTAAAAACTATATATATTTATTTCATATAAACAATATACTTGTAAAAGTTAATTCTGTTTAAAAATTTATATCGCATTTCTCTTAATAATAAAATAAAGATATAATAATAGCATATTTTTTTAAATATCGACAAATATAAAATATTACACTTTCATCTATTTATCCATACAATTGGTGAAAGATTCATAAACGATTTTCCTTAATAATTTACATATATTACTTCCTGTAGTGTGTCACAATTGAAAATCGATTTTCCAAGCACGATACATTAATTCTATAAACCTATTCAAGAGCTAAAAAGAATTGACGCATTTGGAAGGTATTGTAGAGAAAACGAGAGGAAGAATTCGATCATCGCCAGCTATGTTTCCGGCTATGGAGTATCAGATGCACGCGAAAGCGCGATATAATTCATTCCGATTTCGACGCCCTATTTGTCATCCGTTTGGAGTACAATTCGTGAGGTGTTACGGTGCGGGCAACTGCTATCGTAGGATTTTTAGATTCTAACGATACGACGCAAAATTTCTTCGAAATGCTTTTTTAACAAATAATATCTTATAGTATCATATTCTTAATATAATATTGGACTATTTTATGTACTATCTATATTGTAATCTTAAAGATAAGAAAACGTTTTTCCTATCTTCTTCCTGAAATCTTTCAATAGGACTTTATATCCCATCTGTTTCAATCACTGACCCTTATCGAATTTTTATTCCTTTTTTAAAAAATTTTAAATTTTATCTTCGAAATCAAATCAATCTTTTCTTTCAATATCAGGGCATCTCGTATTATTTTAAATATCCGTCTTGAGTGCGGCCTCAGTTCTCAATTTATCTCAATTAACAATTCATATCAAACAAACCTTCGTTTTCGATGCATTACTGTATTGCAATTTTATGTCAACTGAATAAAGCTTGGCCAAAGAAATAATATTTTAGTATTTTCAAAATATTACGCTGCGTCTCGCACGAAATGGTATGCATCGATGCGAAACAAATTGTCGCTGAGGATATAAATTTTCCCTATTGAAAATCGCCTGAAATCGACCCGATTGTGTTAAGGCGATATGCTCGCTGAGTTTATGTCGCCTATATATCGCAATAATGTCGGTCGCGCGCAAGAAGGTATTTCTCGCAATATACATAAACGTTAAAAAAGCAGGTATAATCGGAATATAATTAATAGAATATAAATAAGTAAATCGGACGTTTGATAGAGGTGTAGGTTGCAAGAAAAGCTTAAAACAAAAGCGAAAATATTAGCTTACTGAGGTTACTTACACATTGTAATAAATTATTTATATTAAATATAAAAATAAGGTTCTCATCCCCGAATCTATCGAGAGCTTAATATGTCTCCATCCGGCTGTGTCCGAGGTCATTGTAACAGCTGTGCCATCCTATTGATTTTCAGCATGCGGTGGTTAAGACAAAACTCGGAACAAAAGTTTAAAAGTTTAATTGTTTCTTTCCGTAAAATCGAATGCAAGTAGTTATGAAATGTTGAAAGGTTTTATGTTGTGTCTTAAGTGACGGAAGAGGAGCTGATAGAACTCGATAACAAATTCTAACAATTATTATAAACTTTATAGAGGCATACATACGAAATACCACTGTTTTTTACTGGAAAAATAAATCGAGAATATTTCCGACTATTTAATGTCATAACGTTATAACGATAATTCCTATCACGCTTATTAAACATTATAATGACAACTTTTACATAATTCTATATTATTTAATACGTTATATTATTTGATTAATAATACAAGAAATAAAAAAGATATTTTTATTTTTTAGCAAGATTTCAAAGCTGCAAAGTGGCAAAATGAGTTAAATTAATGGCACGAATTAAATTTGAAGAGTTTAGAAAATTAGCTGGCTTTCAAAGATACAAATAAAAGCAGAAGATACAAATAAAACGCAAAATAGAAGTGAAAACATCAACATCATACATCAGAAGCGTCTTGAAGGACTAAGCATTTCTAAAACAAATTTATTTCAGTTATACTTGGACCGTCATTTCGTACAGACGTATGAATAAATGTCAGTAGAAATTAAAACTTGTATTCGAAGCGATACAAAAAGAACTGTTCAACGATCCTGTAATTACAATACATTAATAATAATTAATAAATTTAGTATTATTATTAATTTAATAGTGGTATGGCGTGTAAGGTAACAAATATATACATATGATTGGATCCATTTCATCACGTAAGTAAAAATATAAAAGCTTTATTAGTAACATTAGTGCATTTTTTAGGATAAACCTGTATCGAAAAACTCTACTCCAATTATAGTATTTGTTGGGGAAGAAGAGATAACTCATAATATAAATGTTGGAAATATGATTTTAAACGCATTTAAATCTAAGCCGGATTTTATCGGACAGGTAATAATAAAACTTCTAATAACAAAATTTATATTGTTATGTATGTACCTAGAAAAAGCATTCTAACAAATAGTAAAAGAATATAAATCTTATTGACAAAATGTATGCTAATGCTTCAACGTATTAATATCTTCAATTAGCCAATGCGACTGATACGTCTTGCAGATAGATGCAGCGACGGAAGAACAAACTACATTTCGGCAGATGCGAGAGAAAAGCGTAAAGTGTGCTTTGTGGTTACAAAAAGTATACCATAAATACCATAAAAATGTTGTAATATCAATATGTACATGTAATCAAATGCTCGCCTATATACCATTTCTAGCGGGCTTATATGTGGGTGCTGTTATCAATCCGTGGGATGAAAAATATTTCACAAGTACATTAATCTTTTTTTTTAGAATTCAACGTAATTGATCTAATTATGTTCATATTTTGCCCAAATATCTTTTACTTCATTCGATAACAAATATTTTTTTCAGGTCAGGTACGAACTATGTATTTTCTGATAGAATATAAACCAGAGATAATCTTTATCGATAGTAAATATTACCAGCTCCTCAAGCAAAATATCAAACTCTTACGATTCGTCAAAAATGGTCAAACTCCTCCGAAAATCATAACTCTCGATAAAATCGAAGATGCCGATTCTCTTGATTCAATTTTGAGCGGCGACTTTGATGAAGCCGAAATCGAAAACTTTTCCTGCGAGAAAATAAATCCAATGAAGATTATGGTAACAATGTTTTCTTCCAATGCAACAAGTTATCCTGGTAAAGTAAATATTCGTTACTTTGCGTTCATGTATCCATCGAATCAAGAAGTACCCACAATGTCTTCCGGTGACACTGGCCTATGGTATGGATCTTTAACTTGGACTTGTAATGTGATATTGACAGTTCGTAGCATAATTTCGTATGTGACAGTGATCAAATTCTCGAAATTCACCATTGAAAACATGTACGACACGATAGAAAAATATAAGGTATGTAAAAGCGATCAAATTTTTATTTAAAAAATGAGCGATATAATATATTCATATGCATTTCAGGTTAAATGGGTGTTTCTGGAAAGCCGTATGTATAACGAATTGTTTACAACCGATATGCGTACGTATGATATCTCTTCTTTGAAGGAATTGATATTCAGCGACACAGACATCCATTGCGGTAACAAAAATCTCACAAAGTACTTTACAAACGTGACTATCACTCAAGTATACGGTACGTATAATTTAACAATGACAAGAATGTATTGTCAGGAATGCTAATTATTATTTTTTTTTCAGGCCTATCTGAATCAGGTATAATTGCTACTTACGAACGTAATAATAATAATAATTCGACCGTGTTTGGCGGTTATACAGCTAAAAATATCAAAATAACAATTGCTGATAGAAAGAATAAGAGACAACTTATGAAACCATACATGGCAGGCGAGGTTAAATATAAATTCAACTGCAACTGGTGCGATCCTGAGACATGCAACTCGCCATATTGTTATAATTACCAAGCAAAAGAAAATAGTATTAACGTAGTGGCGTATAGTCCTAGTCAGTATAATAATTTCTATTAATTAATATGTTTGGTCTGCTGGCTTATGAAAACCACATAATATTAACAAACAAAAAAAATTACATGTTTTCAGTTACTTCTATGTGGCATTATACCGGAGATTACGGCTTCTGTCAAAGAGATGGCAAAGTCGTCATTATCGATAAAGTAAAGGATCTTATTAAATATCGTCAATATTTTCTCTCACCTCGAAAAATGGAGAACAGGTTACGATGTCATCCAGCTATTTCTGAAGTCATTGTACGATCAGAATCAAATTCTTCTGATGGTCAACATCCGAGAGCTTATATAACGATAAAAAATGGAGCAAAGGTTTATAAATCTGATTTTCTTTTTCCCGTAAAGAATAAGATTGTAAATGAAAAATTCACATTGTTATATGTCTTAGGTGACAAAAATGGAACTTGTAAAACTTATAGAAAGCATATTGCCCGGCCCCTTTTATCTGTGCGCGGATGTAGCGTGCATCATTAGACAAATGCCATATCTTCCCAATGGAAAAATCGATTCGGCGCTGGTTAAACACTACTGGAAGAATGGTATAACATACGAACATTAATTGTAGTCGGTAGAAGTATTCAAGTAGATAATTTTATAAACAAAGTATCCGAAAATCGTTGTATGTCATTTTCATGACAGATTCTTTGATCAATTTAAAATGATGAAAGGTTTTTTAAATAATTTTAAAATTACTTTTAAAATGACGTTTTCCTCATCAAAAGGAAATTATTTAAGAAGATTATTATAATATTTTCATTTATTGGTATATATTTATATATATTTATAACTAAAACTTAATTTAAATATCTATAGAAACATTCCATTTAAAGGTAACTAATTATAATTCACTTATTTTATTTAGCTAAAAATTTAAATTTCAAAATGCTCTTTTTTTATCAATTATTTTTATAAGTAATTTGACATTTAAAAAAACTGAAAATTATTTAAAGAATCTGTCATTAGGAGAAATATACGATTTTGAAATAAAGTTGGATTAAGTAGTACAAAAATTACGAAACTCTTCATTAAGTTATAGAATTTATAGAGAGAATTTATATTGTTGCATCTTAGCGTCGACGCGGATCGACGGCTGAGACGTAACAATATTGTTTTTTTATCAATATATCTATAATACTTTACAATAAATAATTATTCAACGAACATATTGCAAATCTTAATTCTGTAAAACGTAGAATTTCAAAATATAAGAAACGCAAAATGGATACATACAACCCTTATAGAAAAGTATTACTGTGCAGTAATAAATTGGCAAGTAATAATAGTAATAAATTACTAAATAATTACTAAATAATAGTAATTTATTACTGTTATTACTTGCC
>VBVQ01005110.1:0-12640 GCA_011636635.1 Tetramorium simillimum | reverse complement strand
CAGGGAGAGAGGGTGGTAGCTTTAATGAGGCGGGCGACGTACACACGATGCCTCGATAAGATCCGTCGCCCCCCGCGACGATGGCTAGCGATAGCGCGCGGGATACCGTCTGATCGCGAAATTTCAGCCGGAATATTTTCGCCAGGCGTGTCAGATCGTCGGCGCAGATCGCGGACGCAATTTGTAATACATTTAGATTTCGCCAGGCTGCATGAAAGTCCAATACACTTTGTCGGAATCTTATTATTGCAATCTCTGGGCGCGGACGGCGATGTTATCGCCGTCCTATCCTATTACGTGAAATTATTGAAGTAGCAAACGTCGCAGGCGGAAAAATATGTAATGCGTGAACGAGCGAGGCTATCATTAAAATGAGTCATGTCAGCGACACGCTAAGAGGCTTAAGGGCTTAGCAATCCTCCGGAATGGCAATTTTTTCGCGCAAGTAAGATGTATCTCGGCCTGCCGTAAATCGCGTTTTAATTTTCTCCGAATGTCACGGGATAAGCATTAAACGGCATCCCCCAAATTGCTTTATTATTACCATATCGCGCTGCTCTAACTGCTTCGGGGACGAATACTTTGCGATCTCTCTGTTATCTCGCTTCAAGCTCGCTCGTCGTAAATTAACATCCCTCGAATCGCCGCTTTAGCCGACGCCCGCGGTTTCCCTCGCGAGAGTTATTAATTTCCTCTCATACTTTATTTATCTAAAGCACCGTGTCTGAAAATGCGACGTCTATCGTTGTCAAAACGTAAAACGTCCCGCACATGTGCCGCGATGCATTTCTGACTTTCGCGAAATGAAATTCCAAGAGATTCTGATATCGGGAGGATTTTTCTCCGCGACGTTTCGCAATCCAATCCAATGCCCGATAGCTCGATCCGATTCCGTGGGTTTCCGGGGGTATATCGACACCCCGAGACTCGGCGCCCTTATCGCGATACGGTGTCCCGAAATTTCGGGCGATTTGGGCGCGGTTGCGGGCCCTCGAGAATAGCTTTACACGTACACGGTGGTACACGTTACACACGTGCCCGGCGCCGTCTCCAGACGCCACCGCCGCCGCCACCGCCGCCGCCGCCGCCGCCGCGAAAATCCGGCGGCGAAGTCGTCGCATGTGCGGGCGCGCGCGCGTCGAATGGAGTGCATGACTAATGGCGGTACGTGATTAAAACTTTCGTCGTAATTTCCAGCACGTAAAACTTCGCATTAACGCGGGGCGGAGGCGCGGAATACGCGTGGCCATGCATACGAATCGCGCCGTGGCGGCGATGATCATTACGAGGCCCGACGATCGCGGGGCCGCGACCTGCGACGGGAATCACGAATCCGTCCTTGTTTCAGCTCGACGAGTTCAATCCGTCTGTGTAATCGTCCGTTCGATTCCCGACTTCCACGACTGGCCCGTTACGGAAACACGTCGTATCCATTGTACGGTTCGCCGAGAAAAAGTCCGATTAGACGGTATATCACGGGCGTTATAAAAGAAGCTTTAATATAATTTATATATGAGCCTCTGCCGGGCACCGAGTCTTGCAAAAACTAAATAATAAAAGCGTACGGTGTCTGGTCGGGGCAGGAAAAAGCAGTCACGAGCAGGCTCAAATATTTTTTATCACAAATTTTTATCCTATAAACGGTAGAAATAACAGAGGCGAACCAGCTGACCAATAATGCCGCTTTGAAATATCTCTTTTGAAGTGCAATTACCGAGGCGTGCTATCGCGCCGCTGGTGGGATTTATCTGAATTTTGACGCAATAAATAGTTTTTTATGGTAGCGCTAAATAGCGATATACCCGACGAGAGACAGAAAAGTAAGATCTCCTAACAGGCTTGTTCAAATATATTTAATTTGATAATTGTGAACTAGGTCAAGTAAATCTAGAATTCGGTAAATTTGATCAATTACATTAGTGTAATTAATAAAATTTACCGAAATTCTATACAAATGAAAGATGTACTAATATAGCTTTTACTTATATAACAATAATGTAAAAGTCAAACTATCAATATAACAAATTTTAATCGAGAAAATACGGTCACTGCGGACACGTGGACATCGGGCGAAATCGGACTAGGGCACATACACATCTAATTTTGAGAATGATAGTTTCCTAACGCGCTGGTTGCAGTCTGTCTAAAGTTATCCGAGAGCCGCCAATGCAGTTTACTATCTATCGCGTCCTAGAGAAGTTCCAATCTGTCTTCTCCTCCTCCACCACCCTCGGAGCCCGGCCCTCATCCCAACCGTCCAATTCCCCGCAGGCTTAACCGGACTTTGAAAGAGAAAATAACGAGCGTCTCGATCGCCCCGCGCTGCGCGTCAAGCACTGCTCCATCCCCTCCCTCTGCTCTTCATCCCCCGGCTAATTCGTTCAGAAATAATAGTCCGACAGTCCTCAAAGCGACATTGCAGCCGGGGCGACTGTCGTGGCGCGCAAGGGTGGGTTCGGCCTGGGGAGCTAAAGGCTTATCAGAAATTGCAATCGTCCCGGCCACGTCGCGATGTGTCTCGCGAATAATGCGCCTGTAAGTTCGACATATCTGATTTAGCGTCCCATAATTGGAGCCCGAGGTCTCGCTCCGTTATTTATTATATGTGCAATCTCGGCGGCGACGGACGACTGTTTTGACCTTCCGTGACTCGGCGAGCAATAATGAAAAATGCAACTGCGTTTGTCGGAACCGTTTATCGCAACTGGTCTGGTAACAATTTGCTCGGTTATCGGTAAACGATACAACATAATTGGTTTAATGCAGTAAGCAATTTTATCATTTCGCCATAAAAATACACTAGTCTGCAATCGTCGTACGAAACGGGAATAATTCTCGTCAAGTTTCTCTCCGCGTCTGATATCGAGATCGATTCTACAATTCTCGAAGAGCGTGAGAGAGCAAATGATATACCGTGCCGCGCCGTTAATTCAATTGCGACTTTATTCGAGAAGTGCGAAACATTTCACTGCGAGCGATTCGGCAAAAGTATACCGGACGACGATTTGAGCGATATATTAACGGCGCCCGTTTGATTTTCATCGGAGAAGTAATGCCGCGGCGCGTTTTAATGCTCTTTCGCGCTCGCCGCGTTGCATTAACAATCGCTTATGATTACACAAGGCCGCGGGACGGTCCGAAAAGCGAAAGCCGGAGACCCGACAAACGTTCCTAGTTAGTGACACAAAGCAGCAATCGGAACGCGAGCCGTCGGAACAGTAACACACGGCTCGCTTCGTTAGGCACTTTCCGGTCCGAATGAAAATAATTACCTTTTTGCTTGGGGCTCGAATAGGACGTAAGCGAATTAACGGCACTCGTACACAGAGAGAGAAAGCCCGGGCCCACCTGCGCCGGTGTACGTAAACGCGCGCGCGCGAGTTCTGGGGGAACGTCGAAAAAAAAGGGAAGAAAGGACCTGCGAGTGATAACAAGTTTTTGCAATCTTGGCGGCGAGAGAGTTCGGGGAAACGAACGAAGAGATTCTACGTTTAATAACTCGCATCGGGGGCGCGGCGACGACCGGAGAAAAGGAAAAACGTCGTTGCGGTCGCGGGTACAATTAGCGAATACGTCGCGCGCGGAGGGTAATTGCCCCGAAAACGTATTTCAAGCCGGGGAAAACTTGCGCCGTTAATCCGTGAATTCGTTCCCCGAAAATGCCCGTCCCGAATTAATTGCGAAAGACGACACCGAACGAGGTCGGCCGAGGTCGATGGAGGGGCCCGGGGGGGGAGAAATTATAGCGTTCCGCAGCGCATTCACAACTAGTACGCTATAAAGGGGGGGAAAAAAATAGTGTTGTCGCTGTGCATTATGCAATATATGCATAATTTAGCGCGATCTTTGACACGGCCGCGCGATGTAACGAGAAACTTCAACGGTGCGACGCGCGTATTTTATTGAAATTTATTAAAACGATATTTACAATCCCCAGCTGTCCGGCGCGTCCGTACGATTTCGACGTGTCAGACGCGACGTACGCGGGATACAACTGGGACTTGTATTTTATTTATTTCACGGATGTGCGAGCTTTCGCACATACTGTAAATCGTGCTCGTACGTCGTCGCTTAATAAATCTTGTGTGTGCGTTTGCACGGCCAGTGTATCCGTGAAAGGGTGAGCGGCGAGATTAGTACGATGAAGGATGAACGTTGGTTTCATGAATCCATCTTAAATATTTTATCGCAACTGTAAGCCGATCTTCGGTAAATCCGCGCAACAAGCGAACGGTGCGTATTACGTTGTAATCCGGTTCCGCGTTTAACAACTGCCTGATCAAGTCAGAGCAGAAATCTTGCGGCGCGGTCGCGGTTACAATTAGTAAATGCGATTAGCTAAATGGGCGCGCGACTGCAGGCTGCGCGCTAGTACGAGCGCAATTATTACCGAGATTAATTTTGCGAGAGTTATCAGGTTTAACTGCGAGCCAGCTTACTTCGCGACGGTTGAGCAACAGTAGACGCACGAATCGCAGAAAGTACTGCGACGAAGTAACGTGAATTTAACGTCATATATTAAAGGGTTACTTGACGGTTTAATCGCTTAACGAGATTGGTGCCCTTGACAAAAACGAGAGGATTACATGTTAAAAATATCTTACGAAATATATCGTATATGTATTATATAACATTTCTATAAAAAGACATTCTATTGTATTACATAATAAATTGTACGCAGAAAAATAAAAGTAGATAGTCTCCATTTGATAATGTAACGCGAGAATACAATTAATTTTTAAATCTTTAACTATATAGCCTTTTGTCAGTGTATTAATAGTATCTCGATAACATTCGCAGTCTGTTACACTGAATTGCAGAACAAGCGTATTCTTCGAGCCGTATTCCGTGATTTCCTGGTAAGAAGTACAGAAAACGAGTCAGCTATAGTCGCAGCGACCTACATCATCTTCCTGGAACTTAACCTAGTGCATTCGTAGCTGAGTTTCAAGCTCATCGTGGTGCATTTAGAACAAAGTTCGCGAACAAAGTCGTGTAATGACAAAGTTCAACAAGCACATTGCATGCAAACATACCGAAAACAAGATTATTAAATATTCTCGCAAATCTGCATTCATTTCGAATAGAGTGGCTGAGTTCGATAGTGTATATACTTTTATGTACATCAAACTTTAGTTACATTTATTCCTCATTTAATGAATTATTCATTCGTTATATATAATTTATTATATATATAATTAAATATTATTATTATATTTAAAAAATTATAAAAATATTTTTAAAATATAACTTTATGAAAAAAAAATCTTGCGTCTTGTCCTATCTTCCTATCCTTTCAACTGTATAAATGAGTTAGTAAAAAAAACGTGTGTTTCATGACATGTTAATGTCCTGAGAAAGAAATGTAATACGCGATATAAAACGTAAAACAAGGTTTAACATAGATTGTAACGGAGTATCGACCTAACGGCAATTTTGTGCGGTAGGAGCTCACATAGTGTTTTTACTCACACTGCCACTTTATCTGATCGCTGCTAGCTGCACGCAGATAAGCGTATATTACAGTGCATTGTATACGATTTCCAAGGATATAAACTGGCTATCGTTATCATATATGCCGTACGATTGTATCATTCGTTAAAACGACAATTTATACAGCAAGCGTAGCCAACCTGAAGTATTTTATAGCTATGTAAATAATAAGTCATAAGTAATATAAGTTGCATATAATTATCGTAAATAAATTGGAATAAAATTTTTTTATTATCTCTGTCGCCTATTAACGTCTACCTAAATAAAATAATTTTAGATGACATACATGTGTACATATAGAATTCTATTAGAGAATAGAAATTAGAATTCTATTAGAATAGAATAGAAAAAATTGTATGCGTATATCTCTGTGTCTAATTGAATTATATATTATATATACGTGTATAATATGTTTTGTAATTCAATTAGATATTAGAGATTCTTCGAGATAGATATTTCCCGATGCATTATACATCATTCCTCGCCAAAAATACTTTTACCAGGGATTATCGGGATATAATTTTAAACTTCTCCCATAGAGAATTCTTGGCACTGAAATTAAACCACATCGAAGTTGCACCGTGTGGAGTGCATAAATCTCGTACATACACCTCTCTAACCGAGCCTCGAATAAAAGTAGTACGGTAGCTAAAGATCAAATTGTTGAGACCACAAAGGACCGTTCCTCCAATGTTCGGGTGGAAATCGGTCTCCGAGACTTCAGCCGGCGCAACTCGGCCTCGTGGGGGATTGAGTTCGGCTGCGAAAACTTTTCTTAGGGAAATACGATCGTAATCAGACCGTGCACCTCCCGCTCATGCGGTGGCGCGCGTCCGACATTCCGGACGCTAAAAATTCTAGTCGCTAGATCGTTAGGAGACGGAAAATCAAAAGGCGCGCGCCGATAATCGCGGTACGGATTGCGCCATTGAGATTTGTGACGCCCGACGGCCTCGCGGCTAGACGTGCAACGAGGGTGTGTGCGTATGTGTTACGCGCAACTTTTTACCTCTACCCCTTTCACCCTTCTTTCTCTCTTTCACTCTGCCCGTCTCGTTCTCCCTCCCTCTGTTCGCAACCCCGAAAGCCGCGAACGCGTATTCCTGCCGGTGTCTCCATAAATATGTATTCCGTTTAATGAGACCCCCAGCAGCACGGAGAGAACGTGGTTTACGAGCGAACGCAGTCACGTTGCGTATACGCAAACACGCGCGACAGCACACGGCATAATGCCATTGAGCGCTGTGCGTCACGCCGTATAGTGCCTTCAGAGTGTCGTCGAAGCATTATCGTCCCGCGAGATTATTCCGAGGCGCGTGAAAAGATTGACGTGATCGATCGAGAGAAACAAACAATAGGGGGAGATCTGGGCCGTACATCCTCGAATTCGAGGGTTGATTTAGCGATCGCAAATCACGGTTACTTTCATCCGCGACTTCTGAATTGGAAGCAATTGATACGTCTTTCGATAACTTTGAGGAAAACGGGGTCTCTCTCTTTTAAATCGGTCAAAGAATCTGCAGATAATGGAACGGTAATTCACTCGAGACAGTCTATACCGCGTGTGAGGGAGCCGATAGTTGGCTTCATCATCCCGCAGGGCGCAATTTGCGATGCCTCGTCGCTACGTCTATATCCAGTCGCGAAACTTGGGCATGTTACATAAGTACGGTTTATCCATGTTTTGCATAATGCGGCCCTTAACCTTGGCTGTACCCATAGGAAGCCTATACGCAATCCCAGATACTACAAATTAGACGTTACGAGGTACCGCTGCGAAAAATTTCACTTCCGTGAGTACACATCTACCAATTCGACTAATTAATTCCCACCAATTTCGTGTCGTTCCATCTGTGCGTACATTATATCGTTTATTAAAATATTCTCTTAAAATATTAGAAACACGCTAATAAGCAAATTATATGATTTAGATTGATTACGTAACTTGTACTAACTCATGTTTATAAGAACTTTTAATCTCGTGCTGTCGGCATCACTTGCAATAATTACGGTAGTAAGTTGCGGATGAACTTCAGCCCCATGATCGATCGTTCGTGCTGCAGGCTGCTTTGGAGCTATTTGCTAGCGGGATCGAGTGGAACGTGCTTCGTCCAATTTTGAAGTTTAACAAACTCTCTGGACGCGCACGCCACGTCGTCTTATTTAAATTACATCGTATAAGAGATAATCTTGCGCGTTTTCTTTTTCTGGTTAATAACCACTTACCGTTTTCTAATTAAGTAACCGATTAAGGAAATTTCCCCCGTGCGCCTTGATAACGACAGATCTACGATGGGCGAAACCGAAGAAGCGAATCGCAATTAAGTTTAATCTCAAATCGTGTTCCCTTTGTTCCTGAGAATTGCCCGTCTGCATATAGGCGATATGATGCGACAGCCGCGGAAAAGAAGCGAACAGGGAAAGGGAGCCTTTTAATCGAGACGGCCGCATTTAAGAAGACTTCATTACGTTTCTTACTTTAGTGAGATGACTTAACTTCGGTTCTTCACTTTCATTAAAACTCGTGCTGACGCTCCATGGTCGAATAGTAAGATCCTAGTCTCCCAAGTTTTTAATTGAGGAATCGTTGCCCTTTGCGCTTTTCTAATTAATGTATCTTCTTTCCTCTATATACCGATAGCATATAGAAAACTTAAAATTTATTTCAATATTATCCTCGATAGCTGTATAATTATTTACACTCAAGTGCAAATATTTCGCATAATTTACTAGAATAAGATAATTAAATTTTTTACAGAAAACGAAACTTCTACAAATAACACATAAAATTGAGGTGATTTCTAGCCTAATATCAATTTGAAATTGAATAGAGGCGTCAAAAAACAAATTGCTGTTAATTAAATATCTTCGAAATGGCATAATTTAATTAAACACGATGCAGTAATTATTATCAGAGTTGTGCCGTCTAATTGATTCATTATATGCTAGAGTTCAAAATCCGGCGCTAATTTTATGTCATTGATATTGGAAAACAGTTTTAATTATGAGAGAGTAGAGGCTGTAATAAATTTTACGCACCGAGAAATAAACCCAAACTAATAAATCTCTATTAACGTAGGTATCCCGTTTATGACAAATAGCTTCGTTGTCTTACCGAGCTCAAACCACGGTCGAAAAGATTTTCGATATTTCGTCCGTGGCATCGATAATAAATCAACGGGTTATCAATATTCTCGCGCCTCATCCTATGAAAATGGCATTCGGATATAATGTCGTGGTTAGAATTTATTTCGTGCGATCAATCTTTGCGGCCGAGCCTGCTATGATTCACGAGATTAACCTGCAGCGGTTAAAGGAAATCCGACGGTTCGGTTCGCGACACGCTCGCAATGGATTGTATCGACTTCATGAGCGTTGAATAAATAAAACAAAGCGCGCGCGCCCGCGGATAACGATTATTTAGTCAGATCAGGTCGGAATTACCGACTTGAGTTCAGTCGGGCCATTTTTCTTCCGCCGCTTCAACACAGCCAGTGTCGCGTACTTCTCACAAAGGAACGATGCGTGCCTGCAGCTGCCTGGCTAGCAGGCGCAAGATTGATCAGGCGGCGCGAAAAGGTTTCGAAGCAACAAGTATCATTAATCTAGCACCCTTCAAAATTAACTAACAGCCTTGCTGATACATAATTTTATTTTCGAGTGATAACAGCTCGCCGGACGTAAAGGAAAATTGAAATTAATTATTCAATGAGTCTTAACGGGAACGGATATAGATTGACGATATAGCTCTTAAGGCTACTGCCCCGGAATCATCAATCATTTAATTCTTTAGCGCGTGAGAGAGCCCCGGCCCGTTGATAAAATTCAGCGTGTTTGAGTGTCCTTGCGCGCGAGCGCGGAGCCAGGCCCTCTAGAACTAAATCCGCTATGATTCACGAGATTGACCGGCGGTCGAGAGGATCCGACAGCGGCCTCGGCAGCTCGCGACGTTTCGCAGGCCCATAAATTTCAATGTGCTATCGATCGGCTTCCACGTAGCAGCCGTGCGCGTGTTGCAAGCTAAAGAAAGTGTGTGTTGGCTTGTATGGCGTTGATTTACGTCGGATAATATCGAATTACGATCGCGGGAGATTGCTCGGCGTGGTTACCAATGAGGGGAATGGGCGAGTTGACGAGAGGATGGAGCTACAAGAATGGTTCTCTTGATTCCGGCGAGTCTCATTGAACTTGTGATCGATATCTCCAATAGTCTGCTCCATTTCTCGTTATATATAAATGTATAAGAATATCTTTAAAGTAACGGATTCGCTAAAAGAGGAATGTGTGATATGCGCTTATCGCAAATGTTCTCTTTAAGATATAACCATTCAGCGATCGTATCATCAATATGATTGGAGGAAGCGTTCCCCGGAGATAATCCAATTTAATCACATCATCGGAATTCAATCTCGCGACGATTTTTCGCTAGAAAGCACCGAGTTATCTGAAAATTTGTCTTTATTCCACTACATAGCCAATAAAGATTATCAATTACAGTCACAGAGATACGATACGGAAACAAGGAACTGATAGGAAATTTCTTGTAATATTTCTAAGCGGATTATACAATTCGATTGCTAAAAGCAAGTCCTAAGAACTGAGAGCGGAAACGTGTCGGCTACGACGATACTTCAAGCAGGGATGTAATAACGTAGATATATGAAGCCCGGGGCCGTGATCGTCAAAAGTAGATTAAAAGGGACCGAAAGGTGGAACAGGGATCATTTGTACCACGAAGCGCGAAGTCGTCCCGACGATGGTTGCGTGTTGCGTCGATCGTGCCGAACCTGTTATTCACACACACACACACACACACCCCCATCTTTTTAACCGCCTCACATAGATAACTTTTATTCCGTGGTTACCGATCTTTGATTGAATTCGCGTCGTCCCGACGACCGGTTGTTTGCCCGCTTTCTTCGCACCTTTTCACGCGATTGATTCCAGAAACTCGGCCCGATAATAGAAATCGATGGTTAAAAATGATTTTAATGTAAATGTAACACGAAACTATGTGGAGTGATATTAGACGTGGCGCAATTTGAAAAAAGTTATTGATGTGAGAGAACGTTTGTTATATTTTTACTGGAAGCAATATATTTACCATTAGTCGCGTGATTAAGGAATATAAATTTTATATAGCATTATTAAATGATATAGGAAGTATGCTGTGTAGCTCTTATCAGAAATTTTTTTTAATTTTGTAGAATAGGTTTCTTGGTTTTTTTCACGGTTTCGAAGCCGTAATCGAATGAATGAATGAATATGAAGAATGAATATGAGAAAGAAACGCGGCGCATGTCTATATGTGCCGCGTTGTATAAAATAATTGATGAATCTATCTTCATAGATGTATAGCTATCGATAACTCATCAAACGTAAAACTGGACCGGCAATGGCCTAGGGCAGCATACCTTGAGAAAGACTGTGCTACTATATCGCATTTTGTATAAAAATATTTTATCCTCTCCGAATATACCATTATTTCCTGAAATAACGAAAAGTTCAGTCCGTTATTCTGGCCGAATAACGACCTACCGGGCAATACGGTCGGTAATTCAATACGGTCAAATATGGCGTTTCATGTCGTCGCGATTAAATATTTTTCGTTACATTAATTCTTGTGGTGTTTCGATACGAGCCGATAATTGGTGGAATAAGAGCGATTCCGTTCACCCTGCCTTGCTATCTTAGGGCTTCACGACGATTTAATATCGTATATCCATTTAACTTTCTCGGATAGATACCCTTTTATACCCCGGTTACAGACCCTTCATTAAATCCTCGCTTTCCAAACCCTCGTTATTCTGGGTGATAAACCGTTTAGGGTCTCCTCATTCACTTGGCGTTATCCTTTCTAGCATTTTGTCCGTGAACATTTTCTCTCGCCTATTAACTGCCGCTAAACTCGAAACTGTTCGCAACAAGCTTACTCTCACCGCGATTATACTCGTATCATGAGTACCGATATATAATTTTGGTAAATTTCATCCTAATTATTTTAAATCAGTCATGTTTTAAAATACATTAGATTGCATTACACATCTAGCCAATATTACCCAACATTCAAAGTCAAGCATAAAATTAAATCAACTCATATAGATAACATGCTGTCACGCGCATGTCACGTGAATGTCGATTAAAATATCTTAAACAACGCGGACCGATCACCGCGAAAGCAGAGATCGGCAAATTATTTGGCGCGGAAATATTACGTGCCGAGAGAATATAACGTTCAACTGCACAATCACATATATATCGCTTATCAAATATCGCTAAGAATAATGTCTCGTGTCCATATTGCTCCTTTGCGTCGCGAGAAATTCGTTTCAGTCGAGATCCGATTGTCTTGTGGAACATCGAGCCAGCTGGAAGGTACACGATTCGCTGACACTACTTCTTCTCGAGGGTCCCATGATCCTTTACGCGATCAACCGGTTCCTTCTTATAGAATCGCTTTTCCATGATCCTATGGAAAAAGATCTAACGCGCGAACCCCATCGAGCTTTTGCCACCTGGCTCGTTAAATGAAAAAAATCTCGAGTTTATTTAATAACGAACTTTCTTTTCTAAAAGGAAAAAAACTCGCTTGAAAACTAGCCGTCACTAATAGCACATTTCATAACAAGGACGACATAATTTATGCGAACGGTACCTCAAGCTTTGAAAGCATATCGTGAATTTATCATGCTCTCTAAAAATGAATCAGTGAAACTCACTGTCAATCAGCGGTTATACACTGATTGTCAGTGTTAAGTATACCACTGAAAAATAGTGAATTTTTCAGTGGTATATACTTAACACTGACAATCAGTGTATAACCGCTGATTGACAGTGAATTTTACTGATTCATTTTTAGAGAGTGATAGCTTTTAAAATCTTCAGAGGAAAGGAAAGTACATGACAAGACTAACAGTTGTAAAAACATGAAATGAAACTACTCTAATTAATGTAATTAAAAAGAAGTACTGAGACTGTCCGGGCTAATTTAGAATAACCATCGTGTGCAACATTATCACGGCGATTCTACAAACTAGAAATTTTACGCGACGTCTACGCGAATTCTACGAGATGTGAAAACTGTAACAATTGCAGAAATATTTCTGCAAAGAAAATGTTCGCTCGTTTTGCGGAGGAGGCGGGGGGG
>VBVQ01005109.1:0-12642 GCA_011636635.1 Tetramorium simillimum | reverse complement strand
AAATATTTATAATCCGAATTCACATTATATTATATATATATATATATATATATATATATAATTTTAAAATAAAACCTTCAAGTTTTTTAGAAATATGCACAAGACCACAAATTGAATAAACACATGATGCAACAATTTTATGCGATGGATTTAATGTACAATGTTTAGAATATTTTAATGAGATGAGAAAAGAAAAATATCACTAGTTACGACAGTATGATAGATTATTCTATTTCTAACGTAAGAATAAAAAACAAATTCAATTTTTCACAATCTGTATTCTATTTGAGAACAAACACTGTAGCAGTACGTACAAATTCGTAAACAATTTTATTATTATTGACTGATTTTAATACAATTATTCAAGTGAACTTATACATGTATAAAGTTATCATCAAACGTAATTACCAATATTAATGATAAAAAAAACTTCCCTTAGATTAAATATATCATTTTAATCAGCTCATAGAGGCTAAACACAAAGCAATGCATAATTAATAAGTAATGTAAAAGTATAAAATTATAACATCCCATGATAGCGTTTGTTACGTTATAAATGGCGAATGTAAAATTATAAATCTTATGTCCATTTTTATCAATACACTTAATCTCGGTTTAACTTACCATCTTTTTCTAATTCTTAGGACTAATGTCTATTTCTACCAATACAGATGAATTTTAATCTCGGTTTAATTTACTTCCTATCTTTTTTTAGTCCTAAGAATTAAAAAAAGATAAAAAGTAAGTTAAACCTAGATTAAAGTTAATCTACCGTGATAGAAATGGACATAAAAAAGATAGAAAGTAAATTAAACCGAGATTAAAGTTAATCTGCCATGGTAGAAATAGACATTAAATATTTTACATATCCAAAACTTATATTCCTTTGGTTTATTTTTTGTTTTAAGCATTAAAAATAAATGATGCACTATAGATAACGTGTTTTCAAAACATTTTTTTGCAATCATGAAAGATGCAGGCATTATATATACTTGATAAATTTGCTATCATTTCTAATTTATCTAATTGAAAAATAATAAAAATATTATTTTATATAATAATAATGTCACAAGTATTACAAGTACTATTGCTATCTCATCACTTTTTAATAATGTATTATTTACAAAAGAAGTCTTGTACTTTTATATTACGCAAGATATTAACAATTATAGATAAATTATTATAATTTAGTTTGTATAATCCTAATATCTCATAAAATCACAGTTGATAAATTCTGTAGAAATGGTAAACATAATACGAATTTACCTATAAACTGAAGGTGTATGTATATGATTTACAGAGTTTATAAGGTATTAGCATTATACAGACTAAATAGAACATCTACTGTTCAGCGAATTATATAATTATATAATTAACGACGAACATACGAACGACGAAATACAGATGCTATGTCCAAAAAATATCGCCTATGTCTTAGATATAAAGCTAATACGAGAAATCGATAGCATTTTTCGCTTTTACATGTACGTCAACTGTGTAACAAAATATGAAATTTGATTATATACATATATGTATCATAAATAATACTAAGGCATAAACGTACCTTTGCGTATCGGAATTAAGTTGAAAATAATTCGACACGCAAAAGAGTTAATTATACCTGATATCAATTCTTGTATTTCGCCCATATATATAGATATATGTATTATTCCTCTTAGGCAAAAGACATTCTTAATTAATCCTTAGCACATTTTTAGAGATTACTCAGCAATTTCCTAATCATTTTATTATCGCATCCATCTATCTCCTCGTGGAGCTCAAGTTGTTTCTTAGTGTGAAACCGCGTACCACAGACATTACATTTTAACTTGGCGTTTGTGCCATGATGCATCATAGTATGATATTCTAAACCTACTCTATCAAAAAATCTCTTGCCACAGAAATGGCATGCATTAGTCTTATGTTTGGACATATGACGGCGGAAAGTTTTAAGTTTTACACATCTCAGGCATACAGTACAAGTCGTCAAGTTATCAGACCAGCTCGAATGTATCATTTGTCTATGCTGATAAAGTTTTGTATTACTTGTATAAGCTCTTTTGCATTTATGACAAGGATAACCTAAGCCTAAATGATAAGCCTCGTGAAAGGCCTTCGCTGAAATAGAAGTTTTTTTGTTACAAAATCTACAAACCAGATCGTTGTGCTCCGTACGAAAATGATGTAATCGTGCTTTATAAGTCATGAATCGTTCGGGACAGAAATAACAATGATACACACGATCAAAATGTTTGGTTCTCACATGTTCGTCAAATTCATTAAAATTATGTAAAACTTCTTTACAACAGAAACACTGCAACTGTAGTGAATATTCTTCGAATGATTTCCCATGTTTAACAGTACACTGATGACTCTCATGTAACTTAATCGTACTAAATAGTTTCTTACAATATCCACATGACAAGGGATCAAATTGTATCGTATCGCTTTTTGTCCCATAGGAATGATCTAATTCCACTTTGAAATATCCACTTTGATATCGTTTAGATCGTAATTCTCTCTTGTTTTCTTGATGTGTTTCTTGGCTATTTTCCTTACACGGTTCTTCATCTTTAATCTTATATTTTTTCTTCTCATTTTCCACGTTTTTAGATTTACGCTCAAGAACCTCTCGACACATTTCTTTCAACGTACTTACTTTATTGAAAATTTTCCCAGTTTTTCCATCTACTGTATCATTTTGCTGCTCTGACAAATCCAGTTTACCATCTTCTTGCGTAATCATCTGCTTCGTTGTATTATCTTCATTAGAAGAAATCTGCATATCATCTTCAATATCAATAATTATGTCTTCGTCGATATCTTGCAATTTCAAAATACTATGATCTTTACTATATTTAGATAGTTCTCGTATATCTGATGCTTGCTGTCTAATGGACGCTTTAGTAAAATCTTTGGTACTTTTAAGTGTGTGAAATATAGACAAATCTTCTTTATCTTGTTTATCTTCTTTAAGATTTGAGGTTTCAGATGTTTCGGATTTATCTTCATCATCTTTACCAACTATCTCATAGGAATCGTTTCGTTTCTTGATTGTTATGTTAATGCCAATACCAGAGTCTTTATCATTGCTGACATTGCTGGTGTTTTCATCTGTATCATCTTCAACTCGATATAACTCACAATTCTTTTTATGTACAAACAAGGTATGAGGATTTCGAAATGATCTTCCACATATACAAATAGTTTCATTACACTTTCTCATTCTTTCACTGTATCGGGTTGTTCGATTAAACGTGGGAATTTGATTATCCGAATCATTTAATTGTAATGGATCGTTTTCATTTACCGAATTGGTAGTGTTTCTTGTAACAGCATTAGCTCGAATCATTGAAGACTCTGCTTTAGTAAATAATCGGCTTTTCTTATTGAATGGCGAATTAAAATATCTACATTTGAATTTATGAAAATTATCTTTAGTTTCGCCACGTAATTTGTGAACGCGCCTATGTTTGTATAAACTACGCTCATTTGCATACATTCCCAAACAAATGTCACATTTGTATGAATTGGTTGTTGGAATTTGATTCTGTGTAACAGGGGGCGGATTTTGAATAAACGTATCGCGTTTATTACTCGACTTGAATTTCTTCTTGGCTCTCCCATATGTGTAACGTGCCTTTCTCTTAACTTGAGGTTTTTCACGAGCATTTCTTTCATTGTCCATTAGACGATATCCATCTTGATGTGGTTCATTTTTTAACATAGGTTTTTCATTTTCAGATGTAGTTTCATTTAATAATGACGATTCCAGCTGTTTGACCATGCTTGAAGAACCTCCAATTTTATGATAATTAACTAAGTGCTTTCTTAAAGACGTTACTTTCTGCTGACATAATGGACACTTGACAAACTGTACCAATGTAGTAGAGGTAGTTACAGTACTGGTAGGTTTTGTTCTTGTAATAATCTTCTTTACATACAAATCTTTATCATCATAAAGCTTTTCAGGGCTATTACTTTCTTTGCTGATTAAACCAACTGTAGTGGCTTCATTTTTTTTGTTTAAAGCGGTCGGTTTACGTCTCCAACGTTTACGTTGAATGAGTAAAGGAAGAACAACTCCATGTACTCTTTCTGAATGCTTTCTTAAAGATCGTCTTTCCAAATATTGCTTACCACAGGTACTGCAAGGATATAGTCTCCTTGTCTTTAGGACAGAAAACTTGAAAGGTGTTACGTTATCATTTCTTCTAAGTTGACTCTTGATATATGATGGAGATGGTTTAACTTCGACCGAGCCTTCTGCCTTCTTCTCTTTTTTCTCTTCTTCATCCTTGCAATCGGTTAGTGCTGTTGGTACTTCATCTTCGCAATCGGTTAATGCCGTTGGCACTTCATCTTCGCAATCCGTTAGTGCTGTTGGCACTTCATCTTCGCAATTGGATAGTGCTGTTGGCACTTCATCTTCGCAATCAGTTAGTGCTGTTTGCTCTTCATCTTCGCAATCGGTTAGTGCTGTTGGTTTTTCAATCTGTACAGTTTTTATCAATTTTAACGTTTCCCAAATTTTGTCACATCTCTCCAACAAGACAATTGGGTCCTTTATTTTAGGTATTGTAGGTATGGTTACCGGAATGTGCAATGCGCCCTATAATAGAAAGCATAATTTTCATTTATATTATATTTGATTAATTTTTCTACAATATCATAATGTTAAGTAAAACTAATATAAAATTTACGTTATAATCATGCAATACAAGATCCAGGGATTAACAAAAAAAAATCAGTGTGATCGGAATTTATGATAAAAGCCTAATAATTATTATTATTACAGCAATTACAAACCTAATTTATGTTGAAGAACAAGAAGATTAGCACGAAGTAATACCAAGTGACAATAAATAATAAACTTAAGCACGTAACAATGAGTTGGTAACTCAATCACAACAAATCGTAACCTAACCAATAAAAACATAAAAAGCGCGGTAAAACAGCGGCTAACGATTTTGGCGCAGATTTTTTTCAGATATCTTTTCTTCTAAAAATGCAGCAAACAGCCGCATTTCTTCTCAAAATTGAGATAAGCAAGCTACTCCGCGAAGTGGCGCGATTGGCGAATTCTAAACAAATCTCATCGATTTTCATAACTTACAAATGTCGATAGGTCGTCATCGGCTAAATTAACCAAACTGGTGTCTGGTTCCGGCTTGCACTCAAATTCAACGAAACAGAAAGGCTGTAGCAGTGTCGCCGCATTATCCTTATCCCCGCAGACGGTCGCGGCGTCGTCGGCCATCCTGGATACGGGGTACGATCCGCTGGACGGCAGATCGTGCTCGAATCCCCTTTAAAGCGTCGTACGTTGGTAGTGCTGCTGCTGCTGTTGCTCGCGAGTCGTGGCTGGCCGAAGTGGCTGGGCGACCTCGGCGTCTTTCTTAGGTCCTACAGCATACCTCCTTCTTTGCGTTACTTGGCACGGCTGCCGCGATCGGTCGTAGTCCCTCTCTTTCCGCCGTGCCGCGATCCTTTACCTCTCCTCGTATTTGCGTCTTCTACTATCCTTAATGGACGCAAGAAGGACAGCAGCTGAGCTTTTCAACCCAGCTCAGCTTGTCGAAACTGATGGCAGGGCTGGATACGCCAGTACCGGCCCGATGGGCACCGGACGCTTATTGGGATTCTTCGCTTTGTCCGTACTTTCGTCCGTCTGACCCCTTACATAATGTTAATTGTAGCTTTAGAGGAAGGTAGATGATAGAGATTGGATACAGAAAGTATAATTAAAACAAATGGACTTGGCGTCCAATAATATAATCAGAGACTAATCGGACTGACAAGTCGTTATTCTCTAAACATTCCTTCAATCCCAATCATCAGTATCGGTATCAATGAATTCATATTAGCATAATTAACAAGACTACGTCAGGTAGAAGCTGCAATGGATTAACACAAAATGTAAAATCACAATGGGAAATGCTTCTAAGAACGTGATAATTACCGCAAACCTGCGATCTAACATGCATTACATATCCTAAAAGCCGAGTATCAAATCGACAAGTGAACAATTTTACAGATGGGATTTCCAGATTTCTGTTGGGAATGATTAATGAAACGTCGCGTGTTATTAAATAAACGTCGCTGTTATCATTCATTAGAATCGTACGATTAGTCAACATATCCGGCGTATCTTGGACGGCCAACTAAATTCTCGTCGGCCGACAATACGTTGCAATTACACGCTAACGTCATTTCCAAACACTGATCTGAGAGAAGACACCTCACGTGGATAGAGAGACGTTATAACGAAAGTCAATGAGGCTCAACAACAGTACAATTTGATTTTACAAAGCACCTCATATGTTCTCCTTCGTATAATTAGTACACCCCAGTATTTACTAAGGTTTCCAAGAACAGCTACAAATCGTCTCAATTTAACTGACTTAGCCATTTATTAAAGGAACGAGTGTCTCTTAATCAAATATTACTAATTTTCATGTAATTTATTTAACCGCAGTTAACCAGAATTGGTTCATCAGAATTTAAACGGGCCACTTACTACCCAGTCGACATATAGCATCAGTTACATTACATCTATGTTATAACTTCGCACTCAACAATGTAAATGTAATATAACAATATGTGATTTATTATATTTACATTGTTGAATGCGAAATTATAATATGGATGTAACATCACTGATGCTCCGTGTCGACTGGATATGATGCTAAAATTAACTTGAGTGATCGTTAAGTTATACACACCAATTCCCGGAATTAGTTGGGATTATTACGAGAAATTATTTAAAAAAAGCCAAAACTGAACTGTTAAAAATATAACGTATAAGCTTTATTTTCTATTAAGGCTGTTATACTGGGAAAAAGGGATATTGATCGGACTCTAAGGATATTATCGTGAATAGGCTTCCTTACATTTCTCGCCAAAGATATAAACAAATTATCTGAATTTTAATATTTTTAAATTTTTGCACAATATTGTTATGCATTTCATGTTTAATAAATGTTCGACGACAAAAAAAAATATAATTTTGCTAAAAAAAATTTTTATCAAATACAGTTAAGTAATGGGTTTTCACGGTTACTGTTCCGCCACTGCGTGTGACTGCGTACTACCACGTGATTGGACGATACAGCCTCGAGAATGCTCGAGAACACTGGGCGAGTCCAAGTTGGGAGATAAGATAATTTTCGTCGAACTTTCTTAATGCTCGCCTCAATTTTCTTACTTACTTATTTGAACATGTATCGAGACTCTACCGGACGATTCCCGTCCAATGCGATTTATTTATCAAAATGAGGCTGTTTTTTTGCGTAACCTAACTCAACGCACGCATTATATCACCGCCTGTATGCGAATTGGGATTCCTAAATAGTATGCGTACAACGTGCATCCTACGGCACGACTCGACGCTGTACCGGTCAGACGATGGTTTACTTATCGCTAGAAGCGTTCGTTCACCTGAGACCTTCACCTGATGAGCCACGATCGATGCCGCACGCCCGTTGTGCAACGTGGTCCGAACTCTGCCCAGATCTGCCCGAGCGGACTGTCGCGTGTCGTGTGGCGTCAGCGACTCCGATCCCTTTGCAGTAGACTCATGCGCACAATAAGAAGTTTTTCGGAGGACGAGGATGATGCGTGGTCAAGCAGCAGCTGTATTCGAGGGGCCGTTATTTAAGGAGAGTGAAAGTGGACGGATGATGGGAGAAATAAATACGAACGCGAGGTGATTAGCCCGTTCTAGACGAGTTCACTCTTACCTGAGGCCTAAGCTAGCTTTATTCTGACCTGCTGCGATCAGCTTTATTGCCACTACGGTTGCGAGCGTGTTGTAGGGTCAGGTACTTGTCTGAAAAAATGTCAACGTGGCCGATGATCTAGCGGAACGTATTTCGTTACAGGAAAAAACCCGTTCATTCTGGAACCTTCATGAAACCTTATTTCCACGTGTTTCTACTTTGTTCTACATGTGATACTCTTTATACCGAATAGCACATTAGCAGGACTTTGAATGAGTAGCCTGCAAGTAGCCTTTCATCACCGATACTTACAGTCGATTGCAAGAAATAATTCTTTATTTTTTAACAAGTATAGATTAATTAACTGATTTTCGCTTAATCTACCAGCTCATATTTTACCGAACATATTTTCATTCCCAATTTATCTGAAGAATTCCTTCTTCAGGGCACAAGTGATTCATCTTTAGGTTCATTTCTATTCACCAGAGTTTTCCCAAATTTATCCAAGTTTAAAGTTTACGTATACAAATTTGTAAACATAAACTGCAAAACACAGTCATCGTTATTATAAAAAATCCATGTCTACGTTCTTATTTTGCAGGAACGCAGAGATCAGCTGGAAGACCTAAAATCGCCCCTATCGGAGCAAACCGAGTGTCATTCGTCGTTCGCGCTGATAAAAGCATAAAAAGGTACCGAATGGCGACACGTTGAAATAAAATCAAGTCTCTCTAGCACTGGAAGCGCGGACAGAAGCATAGCAGTGGAAAACCGCATAGAACCGTGAATTAACGGCGCGCAAACGGGCAATCAATTGATAGCCCGTTTTAGGTCCGGCCGGCCGGACCGGCCCACGTGAGTAATCGCGGATAAGCGTATGTAATTTGCTGTTCATACGTAACACGCGGGGCACAATAGCGTGATGCCGCGGGGCCGAGGTTTCGCGGAACGAGCGACTGTCCATCTTGCCGCGCGCGCGCCGCGTTTACTTCGGATTCCCTCGTTGTAAGTTACATATTGTGAGAATGACGGCGGTCAACCGATCGTGAGATCGGGATCAGGACGAACGGCAAGGCCGCCGGTGCCTTGTTTACGTTAGCTCGCGCATTTTGATCCCCCGATAGAATTGTGGCCACTAACGAGATCGTCATGCCATGCATTTCCGCTGGGAGGACATATAAAACCGCACGCGCTTGTACACCCGCACGCAGAGCGGTGTTGTTTGTCCGGTTGCAAAAATGCGACCACTCTCGGGTGTCCTGCTGCTGCTCCTCCTCCTCACCTGCCAGCTCGCCACGCCGACACCGATTTTCGACAGAGGTGGTGTACATTGTACTACTTGTTCAGAAGTGCTGAATCAATTACATCTTGCAGTACAGTGGAGAATCAACTGCGAGAATTGAAACGCGATCGATACTGTTGAATTAAATGTACTTCTCGGAAAGTTTCTCGAGCTCTCGAGATGAATTGTCCTGAATCATTCAGAGACAAAAGAGTAAAAAAAGCGACACAGTTTCCTGTTTTTAAATCTAGTGCATCCAAATTATTTAGAATTTAAAAATCAGGTGAATATCTATAAGCGAAAATAGAAACATATGGTGTTTACAATAAGTACATCTGTGTGATTAAATGTTCAGATTTTTTAATTACACCAATTTTTATAAAATTATTATATAAATTAAAAAAGAATGTAACAAGAGTGTAGTAAACTGTGCTGCTGTGCGAGGTATAATAATAAATTCTGTTAAAAATTCTATAAATTTTTAACAATTTGCTTAATGCAAACGTCGCAGATGGAGCAGATTCTCACGGTCGATGGACTCGGAGTCCAGCTGGAGTCGGAGAAACAATACGAGATTGGTTCAGAGTACTAAAGGATAAAATCGTGGGAAAATGGAACGAATGGTTCGGCAACGATGATAGTCCAAGTCCGGGTTTATCACCGCAGGATATTTTGAACATCGACAAGACCATAGAGAGTCGAATACCGGGTTATCCAGGCTTGTTCCTAGATCTGTGTAAGTTAAGCTCAATAATATGATACTTATGGGCAGGGAGGAAGGGAGTTGGTATCCATAGCGTTCTCCTTTAATTCTTCGCCGTAAAGCTGAAACTCGCGCTGCACTGGATGTTAAAATCACGTGTTTATGCTTCGCTACGGAACATAATTGAACATATCGCGATTTCGACATTTTACGTGATGCGTCATCCGCTAATGTCGCACAAGAGATACAATTAGCGTTACAGCGTGTAGTGTTGCGTATGTCTGTCAAAGCCTTCCACGAGCGCAACTTTCCTCAAGCGACTTCTAGACTATCCCGATTTAACCCTCCTATTTTGTCAATTTTTTTTCACGATAATAGCTAGATTATCCTTTGACCCTAAACGAGATTGGGGCGTCCGGATTGGTAAATGGTACATCATCCGGAAAGTTGCAGGCAATGACTACGACAGCGATTCGGATGAGTGGGACATGAGACCCTTGCTACCAGGTCTGCCTTCGCTGCCACGCATACCCGATTGGACACCCGACTCTCCCAAATTCCCCGGACCTCCTACTAGAGCTACGCAAGCACCAACTACTACACCGACGGTTGAAGTGACCACATCGAGACAACAGACAACCCAAACTGTTGCTCAAACGCAGTCAACCTCAACTCCTACCGAATCAACTACAACTACCACTGAGGCTACCGTGACTTCTACCGAGTCGATTCCACTTACTAGCCAATTAATTACAACTTCAACAGAGCCGATCGCAACATCAACTGAAGTAATTCCGACCTCTAGTGAATCTGCTGTAACGAACGGTGAACCGGTTGCAGCGCCTACCGAATTTACGTCAACAACGACCGAGTCGATTGCCGAGCGAACTACTCCATCCATTGAATCTACCGTGCTTTCCGTCGAATCGGTCGAATCTGAGGCGAATTTGACTTCTGGTAAATCGATCGAAATCGAGGTCGATTCGTCTAGCGAATCTACTGTAATTACTACTGAAGCAATCGTGACGTCCACTGAAGAATTGGCTGTTATTACTACTACTGAGTCACCTGAAACGTCCACAGAACCAATATTACCTACCTACAACAAGCGAGTAGAAGAGAACGAGACCGTCGATAAACCTCATACTACAAAGAAACCTCGTCCAGCGTCTGCCGAAGTCATAATGTTTTAAAAATAAATTGCACATTATCAGAAAATAAATTCAGATGTATGTTTTGATTCCATCTTTCTTAATAAAGTCTTAAAGTAAATCAGTTATAAATACATATTTATAGACATAAAAATACTGATGCTGAAAATAGGTAAAACAAATCGGCAAATAATAATTGAAAGCTTTATTTAAAATTTTAAATAAATATATTTATATAAACCAGTATACCCTATAGAAAAATAATTAAACGCACTCACAAGTTCTACTGCAAACAACTTGAAATTTGGAACAGTATTTTTGTAGGGATAATAGTGCATTAATTACATACATGATGAATTTTTGTTAATGAGGCAGTCTTACAAGATGACAAGAGAAATGCGACAAACGGGTTTTCATCAAGAAGAATACACGTTTATTCCGTAAAATTTATTATAATTACAGCGCTATTCCATAGTAAAATATAATAATTTTTACGTCGATGACAGTGGTCTTCAAGATGGCTCCTTTTACTGTAATAGAACAAAAAAAGAATTTTGCACATATATTCAAAAAGAATGCTTTTTTTCTTACTTAAAATTAACTGCTTAACATGCACCCAACAGGTTTTGCAATAATATATTGTTATAGAAATATGATAGCACATATATATGTATCTGTAATTAACATATAAAGCATCATCTCCCACAAGCGTATTAAATTTAGTATGCACTAACAAGAAATTCAATTTACTTTAACAATTTCAAAATTATTTAGACGTTAGTAATAGTTTCGTGCACATCTAACTTTACACTGTGTGTGATAAAATGCATATGTAACACAGAATAAACTTTAAAATAAAATAAAATTGTTTGTTACTTTGTTAATGTATTTGTAATTCATTGGAACCAAAGCTATTACTCAAGGAAACAAAAGTTAACTAAATTTTGACAAACATAATTCTTTCTTCCTTTTTAAAAATATAATTTAAATAATTTAGCGTTTAATTAATAGTTTTAAATGCGAGCACTATAGCAAAAGCTTAATTTTAATTTTAATTGCAGTGATATTAGACACTATGTTAGTGGCTTAGAATTAAATTACTAAACAGCAAAATACAAATACCAGTAAGTAATCAAACCCTTGTACCTGATTATGGATTTTCTAAATCTACACAATACACTACATCATCAAAGATGTTTATTATATGATATGAGAATATAATTGCCTAAGATAATTATATTTTCATACTACATAAATAAAATATACTTTTATATTTTTATATATTGAGATATATTGTGATTAGTGATTGAGACTTGTGATTAGTAACGTGATAAATAAGCTATAAACATATAATATCATGTATAATAGTCCAGTATAGAAAGTGTCGAAAAGTTATTAGCATGCTCATACAATTAACCAGAAACAAAAGTATGAAACTTAAAGATTTGCATGCTGACCCTGATTAAGCAACAAGATATTGCTCCTCCAGAAGTCTGTAGTGCAAATGATGATCATTTCCCTATTTCCTTCCCTAGAATGTGAATAAGAAGCGTATACCACAGTAGCATGCATAATAGATATCAGACCAAAGGAAAATTTCTGAATTGCCACTTTTATATTCTCAATAATATTATATATTTTTATTTCTATATTTCGTTATCTTCTTTAATATATATATATATATATCTCACACGTATACTATTTACAAAACTATTATGTTATGAGGAATATAAAAAGTTTAAAAAACTATATAATTGATCAAATTTAAACAATCAATTAAATATA